>UELU01136825.1:0-13152 GCA_900490025.1 Megastigmus dorsalis | reverse complement strand
AAGTTGTGTTCACTATTACACAGCCCTGTAAATGTCCGTTAGTTTTCCAGTCTGTTATTAGAGTATTTGAAGTTTCACTCTGCTGAAATCGAGTATTCAGCCAAGAATCGACTACTAGCTGCTGGTACTTTGGATCTATCTATCCTAGACCTTGATCAAGATAATTTTCAGAGTTGGTTGACCAAACTAGCCCTGTGTTAATGATTTAACTACAGCGTCGTTCATTAGTGCGTATCGCTGTTTTGTTGGTAGACGGGGCGTCTGCCGAAAACTTTATAGCGATAACGCCACTAACTTCTACGGGGCTGATAAAGAATTGAAGGCGATGTTCCAGCGAGCCTCAGATTTCTATCGAGAGACTGCTTCGGTTCTTGCAAATGACGGGACTGATTGGGTGTTTATTCCTCCTAGCGCTCCACATTACGGAGGTTTATGGGAAGCCGGAGTTAAATCCGTAAAGCACCATTTGAGAAGGGTTGTAGGCGAACATACTCTGACTTTCGAAGAATTATCTACGGTGCTAGTTGAAATCGAAGCTTGCCTTAATTCACGCCCGCTTGGGGCGCTAAATTCGGATATCGACGACCTCTCTGCGCTGACACCTTCCCATTTCTTGAATGGGTGTGCTTCAACTCTGTTGCTGGATGCTGACCTATCGAACGTGCCGCTGTATAGACTTGATCGGTTTCAGCTACTTCAGCGAATTCGAAATCAGTTTTGAAAACGATGGTCGTCAGAGTATCTTCTTCATTTGCAGCAGCGGGAGAAGTGGAGAGGTCCAACAGACAATTTTCGCGTAGGTAGGCTAGTTTTGGTTAACAATGACTGCTATCCTCTGTCGAAGTGGCCACTAGGGCGAGTCATTGAGGTACATCCAGGTCCAGATGGTCTCGTACGCGTAGCGACTGTCAAGACAGCTACCTCCTCTTTCCGTCGGCACATCGCTCGTATTTCTCCATTGTACATTGAAGAAAATAGTAAAGGTAATTAGATTTGAGTTTCAGGTGATAGATTCGTCAGGTAGACGAAGGCGGGCGGGATGTTTATGCCATTTTTGCCGCATAAAATTTTCTTCAACTGTTTTTCGATTTCGCGCCGAGGCGCGCGGTGTATCCTGGGACTTGGCGCGCGCGGTGAGTGGGGATTGGTCTCGCGCGGCAGCGCCACCGTTTGCGTTTGCTGGCGGGAGCCAGATTCTTTCAAACCGTCGACGAAACCAGACGAGCTTTGAGAAAACTTCTTTTGCCTTCCTGTATTAATCGAATTAATCGTGTTATCGTGCGTTATCATAGTTTTCGTGGGAGTTTTATCGTTTTTGGCGAGTAAATTCACGCTTTCTCGCGTTACTATAGTCGGGTCGGTGGTATCGGAACTCGTGATCGCGTGCGTTGTGCGTTTGTGTGTGTGTGTGATTGCGAGTGGGCCTCGAGGCAAAGAATTGTGTAGATTGTGGGGACGGTGTCCACGTGCGCTTCATCGACGTGACCCGTCCAGGACGAGCGCAGCACGCGGCAACGTACCTTGTTGCCCGTCACCACAGCGTTGGTTTCCCCGAGACGTCGGGGCGCGCTTGGTGGAGGTCGAGGACCATTTTCTGCGCTCCCCATTCCCGGCTCACCTCGTTGGACTGAGGGCGACGCCGCGGTCATCCTTACTGGCGTTCAGCTTAGCAGACTCCTGCACGACGCTCAAGCTTTGTGGCGATTTGTGCGGGCCTGAAGGCCGTTTGGTAAGCAAGCGTTCTTAGTATATAATTTATAACCGGCGTGCGTTCCGTCATTTCATTGTATCATTCCGTTGCGTTAGCGTTTTATGTAACTTGATTTATTGTAAAAAGATTATATATATTAATAAATTAATATCTACGCTTGCTTCGGCTTTTCCCTCTATTTCGTGAGGGTTTTTACGCCGAAGCAAGTGTCTCTTTTTGTTTGTCGCGTAATAGTGTGTTTTACTTGAAATCCTCCCACTCACTCATCCTTTTTATTTGACTCCTTCCTTTTTTTATTTAATTAATAATATTACAAATTCACATTCTTATGCTATAATAAATAAAATATTTATGAAGAAGAATCTAAATTTTCTCTTCATATTAAATCGAATCATTGTCTTCGTCATAAAAATTAAATCGAACTAGTCTTCGCGGCAAAATACGAATCATGCTAATCTTCGCGGCGAAATACGAAACGTGCTAGTCTTCGCGGCGAAATCCGAATCGTGCTAGTTTTCGCGTCGAAATCCAAAGTGTTAGTCTTCGTTACAAAATTGAAAAGTGTTAGTCTTCGAAAAAACCATCGATATAAGGTCATTTTAGCATGTACCATTTATATATTGTAAGCTTTAAGAATATTCTTCAATACGTCAATGAAGTGTCTCGTATGAAAATATATAAAATAGCGCCATCAAAGACCTTTCAACTTTCTAATAAATCGTTCGGCAACGGCTGCGTTGAAACCTGATCCCTCAGAGTGCAATAAATAATGTCTCTCTTTTTCATTAACTGCTGTACTTCGCGACATATAGATTATTTGCCCTTGCCTGTCTTATATATATATGGGATGTTGTACTTTTGAGCTACCATAGCTATTTTTTCACTACAACGCGCTCAAACGTTTTGGCGATAGCATTAGATGTCTTGTCTAAAAGGGGCTCTGCCCACGCATGCTTTGAGAGTATATCTATGACTACAAGTACATAAGAGTATCGATCGTTATAGGATTGTTATAGGTGAAAAATCTAAAATCAGCTAAATCGGCCTCCCGCACCTCGTTAGGACTAAAACCATTGTAAATACGTCATGGGAATCGATGCCTCACCAATCTATGCAGATTGTGAGAATCCTGAGTATCGAGCCACTGTGACACTGATTCCCGTCTACATTATTTGCTTACACTACGTACAACATTATACCCGCCAGCATATGTTAATGGGGCAGGCAGATCGTAATAAAGATGCTCAAGTCTTCTCTATTTAGCTTTCCGTTAAACACTAACCTTTTATTTCTTTTGACACGCTCAATAAATTCCTAAAAAATGTTAACAATATAAGGAACGATAAAGTCATCATCTGTTATAAATAAGATGAATTTGTGTCGTTAATACAACCGCTTGCCCCCAATGCCTCTTCTTCTTCTCCCTCTTTTTCTTCTTTTCCATCAATTGTGTCGTAATCTCCCGGGAGAGTTACACCTGCGGTACGTTCGCCACAACCGGTGTGAACTACGTGGGATCTTTCTAGGTGCTGCGCTCGAGAGGCCGAGGAATCTCCTTATCGTTCAAGGGTTATGTAGCCGTCTTCGTTTGTCTCAGCACCAAGGCGATACACCTGGAGCTCGTTGGAGATTTGACAACTCGTGCCTCTCTTCACACGCTTTTGCGGACGGCGAGTTATGGAGCGACAGCACCACCAATTTCAGAGAGACAGACCTCGAGCTCAGGCGACTACTCAGCGCATCCAAGATGAATTGAGACTAGGTGGCCGGTTCCTTGGCGAACGATGGGATCAAGTGCAGCTTCATCCACCCCCCCTCCCGCCCCTCGTACTCGACACTTCGGTGGCCTTTGGGAGGCCGAGGTCTAATCAATGAAGACTCATCTACGCATGGTCGTCGGGGACAGGCGTCTCACATACGCTTCGGTCACGGAGGTAGAGAAGGTCCTCAACTCGTTGTCAACCTCGACCGACAGAATCACTGGGACCTGGTCCAGAGAGCCTGAGACCACATCTGGAAGTGCTGAAGTCGGGTGTACCTGCACACCCTGCAACAGCGCGCCAAGTGGACGCGGACGCGCGAAAGCCTGAGGGTAGGAGCCTTAGTCCTTCTCCTTAATGCGAGCCTTCTACGACCAATCGGACGATGGCCACTCGACCGAGTTCTTAAAACATTTCTAGGCCCCGACGGCCTGGTCAGAGGGGCTCGAGTCAAGACGGGAACCGGGGAATACATCCGCCCCATAAGATGACCCTTATCCCGGTAGATCCTTCCGATGCTCGACCGCCCTGTGTTGGATCAGCGCATTAGTTCGTTCCAGGAACGAAGTGGGTGGGTAATGTATATTTGAATCTCCCGCCTGGTCTATGCGAACTCGCGTATGGCGGGCGGTGCTGTAGTCGCGCGTAGGGAAAGAAGCGACGGGAGGATCGTGCTGGCCGGTCCCGGCGAGACTAATCTCCCACGAACGACTGCCTCAAGCGGATGGTGAGACCAGGGATCACTCGCTTCTTCGAACACAGTTGGCATCCACGAACGCGACTCGTCGACCAACAGTTTCTCCTTTTTTGTTACTACGTTTTCCCGTGTATCAGTTTTGTTTTCTGTAAGTATTATCAATAAAATGTCCTTTTGTTCTGAGCTTAACGGCACCCGTGAGACAATGTGTAGTTTCTTTTTTCGATACCCGTGATCTCCCCTTCCTCACAATTCAAAACAAGGCGTGTTGCCCGAATACTCTGACCTTGACTTATAGTAGTTGAATGAGGACAAAAATACTCACATCTGATATTTATATTTTATCGGTCGGCATGTCATCCCATTCTATCTTAGAGTTGAGAGAATAAAACAGTTTCATTAGCTTAACATTTTGAAGTGTGCGTTTGGCTTTGTACGCTCCGTTGTGATTTGTGCATAAAGTCACCAATTTATTATGCTCGAACTCCGGATAGCCAAATTTGTGAGATCGAAAACTTTTTGAATGTAATCATTCTGCAAGCAAAATCGTAATAAGATGAACAAAAATTAAATATGGAAGTCAACGAGTGAGTACAACGAATTGTAATTGAAACAGTGTCACAATTACAAAAAGAAATTGGAATTTAGTGTTATCAATCAAATTCGAGATTAATGGAGTTCTTCAATGATGAAAATGTTGAAAACTGGAGATAATAATTTGCTGATGAAAAAATAACCAGCGGAACTGTGAAGGAAAACAATGAATATGTGTTAAGAATTATTTTGTGAAATTAAGCGAGGGACGATTAATAAAGCAATGAACCATAAGTGAATGTCAAGGGAAAAACACTATGACCGTAGATAGGTGTTGAAAAGGAATTTCACAATCAAGAAGAAGCATATATTTGGAGAATGTATGGACATGAGAACATACATTTTTTGAGATTCATAAAATAGTTTGATTAGTACTTGGGTAACGTGAAGGGACGCGGACGTTAAAACGAGAATTAAAAGGAATTATTGTTGATCATGAATTTTTAGATTTTAGGTTACGGGCTCTTCGATTGTGGGATTTCGCGGTATGCGTTCTCGAATCAAGGATATTTGGTTAATGCTTTTTTAAGTTATCAGTTAGAGATTAGGACTGAGTTATGGGTTTATGGGTTTATGAGTTATGGGGTTATGAAGTTTTAAGCTTATGGGTATAAGTTATGGGGTTATGATTTTCGGTTTTATGGGGTTATGTACTATAAATTTATGAGTTATGGAGCTATGGTGCTATGGTGTTGTGAATTATGAGCATATGAGTTATGTGTTATAAATTATGACCCTATATCATCGGTTTAGCGGGTTATAGAGTGATGGAATTATGCGCTTATCGTTAAATATTATGGGTTATGAGTTATCAAAATTGTGGATTATTTATACAGTTATTTATACATATAGTTATACAGTATGGTGTTATGAGGTTACTTAAAGCTGTTTTCTGGAAAACATTAAATTTTGAGGTTTAGCGTAACCTACAAGTCAAACGGATTGATCAATTGGTCTTAAATTGTTTGCAATTGATGTCATTATGGTGTGAAGAGTTGTATAAATTAAGTTTTCTTCATTAAATTTATACAACTCTTCACATCATAATGACATCAATTACAAACAATTTAAGACTAATTACATCAAAATTGATCAATCCGTTGGACCTGTAGGTTACGGCAATGCCAAATTTTTGAAACTGACATAAGATAAAATAGGCATAGAGGCTTCATTTTGTCAGGAATCCAATATACTTTTAAAATATTATGTGGAAATGTTACTAATTATTATAAATTTTTGGTTTTAGATGAATCAATATAAAAAAAAATTATAGTTGTAAGCCCCCTTTAAGTTATAGAGTTATGGGGCAATGGATTTTTGGCTTATGGGCTTAAAGTTTTTGATTGTTGAGTTATTCTATGGTAAGGCAACTTGGAATCATGGTTACTGACATCGTGCACTTTGAGGTTAGATAGGGTTGAGTTTTTCGGTTTCGAGGTTATAAATTATAGGTAATAAACTCTTCGGTTACTTTTTCCTTCAAATAATAATCAGTGTTAAGCTAGAATTTGCATCTAGGACGCATTTTGCTGATTTAGGATAAAGCAAAGTCATATTTTAGAGTTCATGCATAAAAATTAAAGACCTAATCTAAAAATCGGGATCGACAAAGTTGTAGAGAATTTAATAAGCTTTAATATAAAAAAAGAAACAGTCCGATTGGTGCATACTGACGGCCTAAAAAGTAATTTGTCCAGAGCCACCTCGTTTTTCCACACTGTGCGGCGCTGCTAGTCGGGATACCATTAACGACGAAACCGAGACTCTGACTATGAAATCCAATGGCATCTCGGAGATTGTTGAGGTCGTGAATATGCTTCGGCAGCTGCAGAAAGGTGTCATCGCCAACTGTTTATTTAAAGAATAAATTGCGTGGTTCTTTTGTATTTTGCAAGACGACAGTGATTTTTTTTAGATATATTAACGTTTCTAAAAATAAGAACATTTTCAAGTATAGCGGCAATAATACATAGCTGTAATAAGACGATAGACTGATTATTATTTAATCCCTCTGTACCATAACATTTTCATTTAAACATACATGCAGCGAACAAAATCGATTCAAAGATACCTATTACTTCAAGAATTGAATTTCTATCTCAGATCATCTTGCAATGCTATTCTTTAGTTTTAATTTCCGTAGTCGCTAACCCATTCTTATTGTTTCCTTCAAAAGTTATAAGCAAAAATGTACTGACATAAACTACTTTTTGACTGTTATTATCTAACTTTAAATTTTTTATGTGTGAATCTATCGATTATAATGAGCAATCATAGTTTGCAAAAATCTATAAGAAACAGTTTATTTTAATAAACAATGCTTAAAATGAGCAGAATAATAAATAAATTTCAAATTATTTCACACCTTATCTGAGAGATAAATTTGCGTATATGTATAATTAAATTCGTCGAAATTTTTAATTCAAGTAGTTTTACCAAAAATACAAAAAGGTAAAGTAATTTTTTTTAATAATTAAAAAGAGTAAAAATTCACAAAGGATTCAGGAATAACTCACGATGCTAAGTCTATTTAAAATGAAAAGACATTTTCAATACTAATTGAAAACGTACTCCTGAGCCTCGCAATTAGCAAAGAGATTATGCATTATAAGAAACTCAGGAGCACACTAAATATTCAAATTCGTAATTTCAGGAACAAAGGCGATTAAACTGACTAAAATTGTTATTTGTATGGAAAGGAAAGGTTTTGGCGAGTAGGGGATAGAGCTTCACGCGATACATGCAGAGAGTATGTAACGTTGGAGTTAGGCATGCACTAAGGTGGCAGCTAGTGCAGCGTACTCCACATGCGGGTCAACTCCCACAGCCGTGTTATACTAGGACCACATTTAACTTTTCCCGGAGGATGATATAGGTTTCTCTTTGTAAAAGATACTCTTAGACTCGGAATTTAGTATATAGAAATAATAAGAATATTTATTCAGTAATAATAATTAAACTATGTACAATGGCCGAGCTCGGTGCTCGGATCGAGCCTCTCGAGTATGGCTTCACAGAGTTCGATCGCCGGTACGCTATAACAGAAAATGTCCGGAGAACCATCTGTCACACATTTGCAATTTATATAGAAATGATTCTTAACCAATAAATTTAACCATTAATCGTTAACATCAATTATATAGAATAAACTTAATAAATAAACTTAATAGCGCCTATCATACAAGTGTGCGACCGGAGTCACCCTAGTTGGCTGTCATATTTGTAACGTGCCTACAGATGGCGTTACTACGGTCAGGTTACGGTACGGCATGAACGGAACGGTTATCCTAAGTAGACTCTAGACTCGGCCAGCTTGGGTGTGTTCAGTTATACACAGTGGGGAAGACTGTAGGTTAACTCCTTGTAGTCTCTGAGAAGGATGGCGGAACCACCAAGCCTTTTCTTACAAAAGGGGTAGGAAAGGCAAAACCACCTATCCTACCTGGGAGGTCGGATGAGCTAGGGTACAGAGCCTGTACAACCGGCAGACTACTCTAGCTAGCTTATCCGAACGCTGTCTAGTCGGATTTCCGTGGCCCTATATGTTTCATAAGGACTGCTTTTCTGATCGCGTCTGGGCCTTCGCCACCTAGCGGCCGGATGGACGAACTACTGCGCGCGGTATATTCGATATGTGTGCTTGTGGGTTTCGTCACAAGGAAGTAGGAAAACGAAGAATTGTACGCCTCGACAAATATAGTGAGCTCAAACGGGTAATCCCATTGTAGCTGGCGTGTGTCCAGAAACCGAACTAATGCTGTAGTTCTGTCTACATGAATTATCTTATATAGGTCAATTTATCTCTTAGTTAAAGTGTGACACAATTTAAAATCTATTTATTATTCTGTTCATTTTAAGTATTATTTATTAAAATAAATTGTTTTCTGTAGTCTGACGAAGGAAGGTTAACTTCCGAAACGTCGCGAAAACTAAATACTAAAAATAAAATATTTAAAAAAAAAATGGTTGTTCGTTGTGATCGATAGATTCAATCTACCTATTTTGTAAATTAGCATGAACTATAGAGTCTGTACATAACATATAAAATGAGTTTATTCCAAGTGGAGTGGAACCTTTCAAAAAAGTTGTGAAAATATCCATATTAAAATTTTAATGGTTTTTTTATAATTACAATTTTGATGTTAGGATTAAATAAAAATTATTTTCTTATTTCAGGTGCAAAAGTTATTTATTAAAATATATATTGATGTTTTTGAAGACACTGAAGATAAAATTTGAGAAGCAATAAAGATTGTGTTGATAAGGATTGTTTCACAATCGCAGTTTCAAGTGCGGGTGCCTACTTGGCGAAATTCGAGAGCGGCAACGTTTACATTGCATCTTTCAAGCAAAAAATGACTGGAGTGGATGGTCTGATGACAAATGAAGAAAGGAGGTCTGTAGAGGAAGCCTGGTTGCCGAGTGAAACGATAAAGGCGATATAGCTCCCGGCTCCACGTATAAGAGATGCGAGGACTGATGGTTTTATTATCACAGAGGACAATAGTATACTAGAAAGCCGGAATCATCAGCAAAATCCCCGGCAGCCAATATCGCTTCCTCGAAAACCAGTCAAAGCTAAACTATAATGTTTATGAAAAATTATTAGAGAAGCTGGTTCAAGTTGTGGGTACCACCGCTGAGAGAATACTTATCCCAGTGGAATAAGGCGGGAAGAGTAAGACAATAGGAAACTCGAGTTGCTTGACAATATCAATTCACCCAGCTGGAGAGCACGCTATTCGCGTAGCAGGTCCGTTGAAAAGCGCAATGCTCATTTAGCTGGCTGCAAGATGCTCAAGTTATATCTTACAACTAATGCTTATATTTAATTTCAAACTATAAGGGCGACCTATTAACCATTATGTAATGGACAGTAAACGGCGTCTCTGCTCTCTTTTTATTTGGTTCACTTTTAGTGATTGCACTTTTCCACCTTATCAATAGGAAGTACTTTATAAACATAGCTAGTTCACTGGGAAATCGCAATGATTTCCCGGTTAACGACGAGATACTTGCTTATACTAACTTATAATTAATAAGTCCCTTTACGACCGCGCAATGGATCGTGAAGGGGTTATTTATCTTCTCTACACGCAAGGTTTGTTTAGAAAGCGCAATGCTTCCTTAGCTGGCTTGCGTGCAGCGCTTTTGCAAGCGCAACGGGCTCGCAAGACGAGCGCAATGCTCTTTAAGCTTTCCGTCAGAATTCTAGCTTCTCTTATGCTAGTGCCCTTACTGATTCGATAAGATTTTCAATGAATCAATATCTTGCCGTAAAGGCTTTAATGGGAAAAGGTAACGATTGAAGAAGAAAAATAATTCTGAGATTAAGGCAATGTAAGAGATTTGAAACAAAAACTATAAGCACTTCGGATAGGCTGGACGTACATGCGTTCAAATATAATTCAGCTAAAGACTGTACTGCACAATTCTAAGATAAATTTAAAGATTAAATTAGGATTTATAAAAGAAATTGGAATACTGGAAAATTGCAGGAAAAGAAGAAGAAAAATTGTTTTTACGAACAATTGTAAAGGGATTTCCTAATGCAAATGTACTAGATTGCTTTTGCAGAGAGACAACTGGTCAAGAAATATCGAATAGCAAACTTAAAAACTTTCTTCTGTAGGTTGAAGATAGATCTGCACTGTCTGGGTGCTTGGAAGGGACCCATAGGGAAAGGCTACCAGGAAAGAGAGTTCCGGAGGGGAAGAAACCGAGGTGATAAGGCATACAGATGCTACACCTATTGCAATAATGGACATTGCTTAGTCCAGTGTCCAACGTTTGGACAAATAGTGTTACTGTTGAATAAATGGTGTGTTTGGTTAATTATTTTAGACACTGATTCTATTCTCTTATTATAATAAGTAAAGGTTTAATATAGAATAATGAATGTTACAAATTTTGCTTTACGAGCCATGTGCTCGCATTGTACAGTCCGTTCTCTACGGTGGTTGACAGGAGAGAGAGCTTGAGTCTCAAACACGAGGCGCGAGTCGACCGCTGCCGCTTGCACTTAAAGCAAGTTGGGTGATCGGGTGGGGAGCGCATGCGCACATATATGTGTGCGCACATTATGTGAGAATATTATAAATGCGTATCCTTCTTGATTAAGAATAAGCAATGTACAATGTATAAAATTTGACACGCCTCCTATACATTTATATTGTGTCTTTATTAGTACTAGGTTTACAAACTTTTCGAATTTGTCAAAGCATGAGTGCACTTGAAAAATTACATTTTGGATTCTTATTTATTAACTTGAAATTTTAATCACATTATATTCAATAAATCTCTAAATTTTTCAAATTTCACTTTACACAAATCTTTCGTAAATAGGTCAGTAATATTGTCGTCTGAGTTTACTTTAATCACTTCGATGCCTTAGTTACGTTTTTTTGATTTCTCGTTTTCCAATCAATAGCATTTCCATATCGACGGTTCTTACGAAGACTAACACTTTTCAATTTTGTAACGAAGACTAACACTTTTTAATATTACGGCGCGAAGACTAGCACGATTCGGATTTCGCCGCGAAGACTAGCATGATTTATATTTCGCCGCTAAGACTAGTACGATTCAATATTGATCGCGAAATCAAAATTGAATCAAAAAGCGAAAAAATGATCCATATATATCACACTATATAGCTATAGATTATATACTTGTCCACTAATTTCTTACTAGCGTGAAAGACAGAAATATATGCTATAAAAATCATTCTAATCACCTTACTTAATTATACCAATAAATTCCGTATATGGTGATTAGTAATTTGAATTAGTAATTTGATATTATCCATTTGAATTATTTAAGTATACTTAATTGTAAAAAAGCTGATTCTTACGCAAAACCGAGTATCATAAAGACAGAAAACATTCCTCTAATATGAGTCATTTATGAAAAATAAAGTGAATGTTTATAATATTTCATTTATTTGTCTAAAATATTTATATAAAATAGCAATGTTCGGTGGGTATAATTTTCTTGTGAAGCATCGCTCGCAAATCCTTCCGTTTTCTATCTGAAACTTCAATTTTTTTATCGTAAGCTTGCTTCAGATTGAACTCCAAAACTTCACGAACCTCAGAACATCTACATGTTGCAGATGCCTAAGTTACGCATTCCTATTTTTTTATCTCTCTCTTATGCCTCTCATCAGTTTTGCCTCCATGTCATTATAATTCTCCCATTTTAATTATTAAAAATCACTCATTTTTTATTCCTTAAAGGCTAAGAGTGCATTTTCCTGCAGCTTATGCAAGAGAGCGTTATAGGCTTTCTAATGCCTCGCTCTTCTTACCTACGAATTTTAATTCGTACATCTGCGGAAAATTCCATTGAATATTGCCTGCTGGCACATAGTAGCCCCAGTATCGAATTGGAATATTATAATTTCCAAAATTATGGAAAATTCCAAAAAAGATACTTTTAGTGCCTGTGCTTACAGCAGAAAGAGAAAAGGACATTGGAGCGAGAGAGAAGGATGCTATTATATAAAATTTTATTTCATGTAAAATCAACTTGTAGTAGTCATTTAAATAAATAGAGTGCCTACTGCGACAGGCTCTTGTAATGTTCCGCTAGACTCTTAGATTATATTTTATCTGTTACATAGAAAATAGTATGCCTCTCAGAGGTCTATTGTAAATATTTATTTGCCTATTAAAGGGCACAAATTATTAAGATCAACTCCAATTTGTAGAGTGTGAATTTATTTATATTTATTATTTGATATTTTTGCATGTGAGTGTACGTGTCTGTCCACAACCCGAAACTCAGCTCGAACGTCTCTGGCCGTTCGACCTCACGACTCTGCCTCTGGTTAGTCGCGCATAAATAAGATGAAAATAGAATTTAATTCAAATTAATTAATCGAGTGGCACTGCTCGAATTTAAAGTAATTTATTTCAATAAATCTAAAAATAAAGTGCCTGGCGCCCTGATTCACTCTGCCTATGCAGATAATTATTAAAATTGTAAATAACATGACTTATTAAAATTTGGATGTAAATCAATCGTCATTTGCCTCCTAGTTATACACGCGGGGAAGCTACCGAGTCGCTCCCACACTAAGTCAAATTCCCCCGTTATAAGATGTAACAATGACTTACACAGTTATATGGAAAAGCTTATCAGAACGTATGATTTCGATTTTCTGCAATAAATATCTTTTTAGTTAGTTCCATTACCCCCATTTTTTATTCAACCATTAGAAAGTACAAATCTTTAACTTTCATATTCTATTTTACATTATTCAAGGGTTTCTGTTAAGTAACGTGTTAATAATATTACACGAAATAGTGTGTTATCATATGACTATATGTTTACACCATGCAAAAGACAGCAACTTTAAGAAATTTTTTCTCGAAAATTGAGTTGGC
>UELU01136817.1:0-11258 GCA_900490025.1 Megastigmus dorsalis | reverse complement strand
CTCGCATTTATGCGGTGCATCTTAAGCTTTTCGGTAAGATTTACAGAAAAATCATGTCAAATCGACACTAGAAATTTGAAACATTATTTTTGATATTTTGTAAATGATTGTAAATTATACTTTCAGTTTCTATATGAAGATTTTTATTTAAATTTTATTAAAATAATGAATAATGAGTGATTTAGTAAAACTATATTTTAATAGAAGAATAAATAATCTTAGCACACGATAACCAGGGGGGGGGGGCACAGGAACTGACACACTTACCCTATTTGTACGTTGTTTTGAAATATTTGTACATGAATTTATTTGAGTTGCGAACTGTTCTGTTTAACACTTGTACTATAAAGAAATTTCTATGTAAAAGTTATAATGATGCGTTCGACCGCCGTGTTTACATAAATCTTTTCTGCATTGACGGTGTTTATGATTCGCTCCAAGACAATTATAACACAGTTAAGCTGTTTTTACTATTTTCTTAAAATCATTTTTCAATTTAAAATAAAATTCTTATTAATAAAATAATAATCGACATTTTCGCTTAAATTCCTGGAGTTGCCATTAGATCGATTTTGGCGCGAAATAGTGCGAGAGCTGCGGGCTTGTCTGTGTTGATGTGCGCTCCAATAGCTTTAGTTTGTTTTGATTGTTATACCCGTTTTTCAGAATATCAAAATAAAATTGGTTAATAAATGGCCGGAGAACTATCCAGATCCGTTCAACTATATAAGTATAATTCATTAATTATTATAATAACAGAGCTTTACAGGAAGTAATATACATTGGAATCTTAAAAATAAATAATTGCTTTGCAAAACAGGTATGTAAAACCAATTTATGTTATTATTATACTTGGCTGTCGTTTTTGAATTTCGATATCTCTATATATGCAGTGAAATGCAAAAGAATACATTATACATCGTTTATTCATGAAAATTAGATTCTTCATTATTTTAAATATTTGATATTTTGATATGCATGGAAGTCACAAAATCTATTAGTGTATATAACACAAAAATTAATTAGTTTAAATTAATTGGTTGACAAAAATTATTAAGAAAATTCAGGGAACTTCTGATTTTTAAAATACATTATTCTTCATTAATATGTATAAGTATACATTTTGATACTTTCGAACTTCCTTATAAATTTTTCTAAAAGTCTAGAAAATAGAAAGAAATGTGTAGGCGTGTAGAAGTGTAAATATATCGAACGAACATTATAAATAAAATATTATGTAAGACCAATAAAAATATATTATTAGTTTAAATAAAATATTATTTGCTTCAATGTAAATAGTGAGTATATGTATACATATACAAGAACCGCATCGTACGCGGGTAATACAGATCTGCGGCTTATACTTGCCGCGCCACTTTATTACTCTCCACACTGCCGTAACCTACTGACGATACAACAGATATACTTATACAGATAGCTTTAAAACTGCATGGACCGTCATTATGTTACTTTCTTTAGCACTTTCTTTAAGATACGTGGCAGTTTCTGCGCTTACATTGTCGATGACGATCGGGTCTCTGTCTATTTTAGTTCGCCGATTGAGATTTGAGAAGGTAATTACAATAATATGTATGCACCCAGGGTGTAAAGTGGGCTAAGTACGGCCTGCATGTAAGTTGCCGTCCGAGCGAAGTATGATCGGTAAACCCGCAGCTGCCTATAGTCTAATTTATTCCCGAGTGCAATACTTAGACGACTTTTTAAAATACCCACCATAAAATTCGTACGATCACGTGAACATGAGCATGATGTTGGGAAACTAGAGTGAAGTGGTGGTGAAAAAGTACGCACTTTATGCTGGGACGTGGGTTAAAAAAAATATCAATCTTTCTCTAGCTACTGTTAAAATATTCAGAAAAAAATGCTTATATGTTCATATAGGATTGTTTTTATTTCGATAATCAATCAAGAAGTTACACCAAAGAATATTACTATTAAATGCAACCTGCAGAAATATTTTATACAAATAAAATTATGATTTATGAATATTTAATTAAATGATATCCCTTCAATTCAAAATATAATATTTTTAAATTTCAATTTAGGTATAAAAATCAGCATTTGATTATATACCATCGACAATTATTTCGGTTGATAAACAGCGTATTTCTTCAACTCGAGTTGAACACATGAAGATATTCTTTTTTGTTAAATAATGTGCATTTATTATACTATAATCTTTTTAGAGTATTTCCATAATTGACCAATCGTAAAAATAATGTCAATGCCAATAAATATAGTGATTAATGAAAAATTTGGTAGTTACTTTTGTGTTAAATTCAACCAATATGAAAATGGTCTCATACTTTATCTCATTTATTAAACCGCATTTCAAACAAAAAATTAATAAATTAAAACAAAATTTATACGAAATCTGTATTAACTGTATAAAAGTAATATAGTTTAATGTAAAACCTTAAATTTTCATTCATAAATGCGTTTTATTATAATATCTCAACAAAACTCACATCTTCAAATGTGCTGTGAATTTAAATATACTGACTCGAGTTCGATTTTACTCCGGTATGATACCCTCGGCCTCTCCCCTATGCACCCTTAAAGTTCATGCATTAAATGTGGTCTCTTTTCCCTGCCGGAGAGAAATTTTTATCATTTGAATGCTGTTTAATTCTTATAAGAGGCTCATAAATTTCGATATACGCATTTTATTACAAAAATCCTCCAAAAAATCGAGCTTAAATTGTTTAAGAACTTTTCTAAATATTAAAGTGTGTGTATCATAAAAATTAATGTTAATGGTCTCTCGTACGCAATTTCTACCACTGAAATATTAAATTGAATCGTCGTCTTGACCTTTTGCGTATCATTTTATTGTTTTTTTATGCCCATTATACGTTTTAATAAGAATTGATAAATAAAATAAACAAATGAATAAAGAGAAAAGTAAAGTATTTAATCTTTGCGTAAAAGTGTGTATGATTAAATGTGATATTTTGAGAAATCATGCGGGTATTAATGGGGTTCGAAATACAAAGAAAACCAGTAATTAGCGGATGTTCATGACAATTTATTAACGTTTTAGGTAGTACGTATATTATGTCGCAAAGACATGAATAATAGTGTACACTTTTTGTCGAACTTCTTTTTTTTTATAATACAAATCATCAGTTTAACTGTCTTTTTTTGACTTTGCAATGAATTACAAAATCGAATACTTTCGATAGGAGCTCTTTTCGATCGAACTCGAAACGCACCGCTAGAGTTTCTTCCTAACATAGTTTATCCATTACAATGTTACATTCAATCAGCTCTTCGATCTCAAAGAGCTCGATCGTTAAAGGAATAACGTTATTATATACCAATGGATCGATTCGCAAAAATACCAAGGATTTCAACAATTAATCGACGAATCGTTGAGCTATTTATCTTTTTATTTAAAAAATTTTCCTACCTAAATAATTGACACATTAAGTCCCAATGTTTGGTTAAAACAAGAAAGTCGATCATTATTATGTATACACGAATACAATAAATAAATAATTGACAATTTGCGATTGCCGATTTCCTTTTCTTTGTTAAGTAAACAAGCTCTAAAGTGATCATTTATCAAAATACTTGCGTATCCAATTTTCCACAATTATATACTTTTGAGATTTCTTGAAAGTCATATATGTATATATAATATAGGAATCGCCGCGTTTGCAGCTCATACAATCGGTTATACGAGTGCTGCCGTTAATATATGTTGCGATATATTGCGACGACGAAAAATCAAGATACGCGAGTATAATAGGACGTATACAACGATTTTTCTTTTATACATCGAGGAGAAAGAATTTATCCACGTATCATTATAATTATTACATGCCACTTGAAATCTATTCAAGGCTATCGATAATTTATCGAATTCCAGAGTCGTCATATATATAATGTGTATATATGTATATACATATAAAAATCAATACAAAAAAGATTGAGATAATCAAAAATTGTCTAGCTAAAATGAAACGATTATCCCCAAAAGGTGTATAAATAAATTACGCTAGCTAATCGTTTTAATAAATACATAAAAATCACCTAAAATAAATTAAATTTTCACTAAACAATAGTTGGTACCGTATAAAAAAAAAGAAGAAAGAACGCAAGAATGAAAAGACATGTGCGTGTGGCACATCGACTCGAATACTGCTTTCAGGCATATTATAATAGCACATTCATATAATCAGCGTGTATATATATATATGTAATGTGGGGGGAATTGAGGTTCGCGTGTAATTTATAGGTACAAGTTTTCCTTCATCTTCTGTTTGTTTCTCAAAAAAAAAAATCTCAGACTTTGAATTATCGAAATACATTAGGTGTGTGCAATAGCTCCAACCTCTCTCCGCCTCTCGTCGAAGAAAAAAAATCCATCGAGACGCTTTCCCGTATACATATATATAATAATACCTATCGTCGATACACACATTAAAAAATGAATACTCTTAAACGTAGGGTATAAAAAAGAAGTAAACTTGGCACAAATAAATAAGATTCGTAGAGTAAAACAAAAATACTCTCGTACAGCGCATGTAGCCTCCTCCACTCGTGATTTCGGTGTATCTCCACTCCACAAGCGCGCGTGCATGCACATATATATATATATATATATAGAATATGTATATATAGTCAAGCACTCGGACGAAATAATAAAAAAAAAAAGAAAAAAGAAATATAACGCAAAAACACACATACCCACACCTAGAAACTAGAAATAAAATAAAAAAAGTCGGCGCTCTGGAATAATCGAATATAAAAATTGAACTAAAGAACACACAGCGAGTTTTGAACGTCGACAGCGCGCGAACTCGGCCCGAACTTCGTCATCCTCATGTTCATCTCCACTTCCTCTCGATCAATCGCTCTCTTCATTAATTCTCTTTCAGAATTATCCCCTCGCGCGGGGGAATACAATATATAAGTGTATAATAAGGTGGTCGCGGCGGTCCTCTAGTGTGGCCCCGCGCCCGCGCCGCTGACGAAAATTTTCTCTTATATTAATACTGTTCGGTCGGCGTGTTTTTTTTTTCTTTTTTTTTTGTTGCGAGGACTGAGCGAAGCAGCGGATCATCTCCCGGTGCTAGGAATACTTTTTAGTTGTCTTAATCATCTCTTATTGGGTCATATTTCGAGGCGACGGCCTAGTAGAGTCCCTCGTCCTCGCCTCGATCGCCACTCGCTCCCTCCTGATCCTTTTCTGCGTCCCACTGCAACCAAATCAAATCATCGTTCACGTTAGACTTTATTTTCTCGTGAATTAAGGCTAAAGATATATATATCGTTATTCGTTATGCAAAGAGGGATGATTCCCGGGGAAAAATGTACCATGCATAATTATATATAATTTTATATAAGTGCTTATATATAACTATACATAATTATATATGGATATTGTCTCTATATAATTGTACACGATGATATATGATTATATATGATCATATACGATTGTATATAAACATATACAATTACATATAATGTTCAACCGTGAAAAATAATGCATAATCACAAAAAATATTTATTTTATTTAATAAATTTTAACCTTTGAAGAGATTTTATATTATTCAAATACTAGATATTTGAACTTTCTAAAAAATTTTTTGATCGTGAGGAATTTGGGTTATACTTATACCCGAAGCGCTGATTTTTCTCTTGCAGGGGCATAGAACGGGTCGCCACCTAGCGGTAATTATGCGCAGTGCATCAAAAAGCATAACTTTTTGTAAACAGTTATGAACAGTCATGCATAGTTATATATGACTTTATACAATTATCTATGATTTTTTATAACTATATATAAATATATACAGCTGCGTATGAAAGTATGTAAGTGAAACTGAAAACTTTTGAGTTGAAAATTATATACATTATATATAGTTGCATATAATTATGTATGATCATATAATTCTATATATAAATGCATTCAATCGTATATAGTTATATAGAGACAATATACATATATAATCATATATAATTCTACATGATTCTAAATAATCATATAAGTTTTTATATAGGGTTATATATGATTATATATAATTATATATAAATCATTTTTACCCGGGTTTATATATTTTTATTCCAAAGTCATTCCCATTTATCTCCTCGGGAAAGTCCTTGGGCATTTTAAAGCGTGCAGTACGCGTGTGGTCGTATACGATAGAGAAGCAAGTCGTTCGGAATAAATAATAAAAGACTTACCCGTGACGAAAAGAGCCTGACGTATCTGCTGCGATCCTTAGGACTTAGCTCGGCGTCCTCCTCAATGACGGATCTCAGTATGCGCCGTAGCTCTTGCCAATTGCCCTCCGTGCTCGATCTGCGCTTGCGACCTCTGCAACGACAAAAATAAAGAGTCTTGGTTAAAAACGACGCTATTATTGTATACCTACGTATTCATATGTGTATTAAGCTATATAATGGCATTTTGACAGATTTTGTCCCGTTTAAACTCGTGGTACGATGATCGAGTGACTTTAATGCCGTACAGGCATGAGAGGGTGAGAGAGAGAGAGAGAAAGACAGAGAGAGAGGTGAGGTAAGGTGCAGCGGGCAAAACTTTTAGTCTACGTCACGATGCGGCAGTGCTTCGAGTTGAGTAAGACGCGGCCGAGATAAAAACTTTGCCGACACGAGTTCACTCTTTCTGCCCCGTAATAATTTCTACGCAGTTTCTAAATATTATATGTAGTGCAATCGAGATTTGTTCAAGTGCGTATATAAAGAGAACTTTTCGCAGCCGCGACACGTTTTTCCGCGCGAGCAGCTTATAATTCATCGCGTGCGTTACACGCGCCAAGTCATAATACACGTGTTTAACGCGTCGTCGTCGTCTCATTCATTCGACAGTTATAGAAGATAGGCGCTAGATCGACGAGAGGAGAAAGAAAAAGTTTCCTCGTATACATAATTTAGGCACGCGACTACATATATATAAAGAGCAGCGACGACGGACGTGACTCGTCGCGATATATGTCTCCCTCTTTCTCTCTCTCTCTTATATATCCGCACGTGAAATACCTTAAAGCTTGCCGCGGTCCGCCAATTATCACGGTATAATAGGCGTGCGAGCGATGTTTCGGAATGCCGCGCGAGCCGCGCGAGTTTGACTTTATTAATAGAAAACCGCCGCTAGACGATTCGGTCCCCCGCGAGTATAAAATAACTTATATATATATATATTCTTAGGATCGCGCCGCGACTGCTTTATAATATACATTTCACTCGTGATGCAACGTACGATTAGCGGATCATCTACTTGCATTATCATTGCGGCATCTCGCGTATCTTGTATACTTAAAAGTCTTGGACATTAAAAAAAAAAAAGAAATGCGAATTTATAATAGAAGATCGTGCGGAAGAAAGCGCGACGTGTGCTTTATGTTGTACACGTTCGGCGCGTGAATCAGCGACCGCAATTTTTTTACGCATACAGTCGCTAGGTCAGTTGACGTATATTATCCGCCACTGCACACACGCGCCGACTTGCCTAATGGACATTTACAGCCCACACTCTCCCCGTTAACGGAACTTTTTAAGATTTCTATATAGCCCCTGCACTACCGGAACTACATATATATATGAGATGTATATTATGAAGAAAAAAGAGACAAGTGTAGTGGAGGATTGATACGGGATGAACAAATCGCGTTTCCGCGCACATCGGCGATTCGTTCTTCTGGAAAGCTAAAATGAAGACGTATCTATACGGAACGGAATAGGGTCAATATTGTTAAGGCAATCCAGCCGAGCGGCAACAACAAAGTCATTCAATCAACTGCAGCGAGCTACTGTATACCTTCGCTTCTTATATTTTTCTCCCCGCGTGCAGATATATAAATACATATATGTGTGTGTGTGTGTGTGTACGCGCAGCGGTAAAGGAGAAAATTTTTAGCAGCGGATACACGTCGTTCCTGCCTAACCTGCTTATACTCGGATAGCTATTGTTGCGTTCTCGCCTACATTCCTATTTTCTCTCTCTTATACTCTTACTCGCTCCCTACGTATACAATTGCTTAAGATCCCGAGTCATGCCCGCACTTTATACCCGCTACACGCGCTAACGCATCCTTTATCTATTCTTCGCTTCTCTACTCTTTTTCTATCTCTCCCGAGCGACAACGGTAGAAACATACGCTTATACCCCTTATGTAGGTCTATATAATTGTGGCCGCCGAGATGCCGACGTACTATAAGGTGCGTCGTATGTACGCAGCGTTTCTTTCTTACGGTCGGTCGCACGAACAGAATTATTTTATATAACCGTTTGGCCCCGTACTGTGATATCTTCCTTGTATATCCCTCGCGCGCGCAAAGAAAAACAGAGCATCGTTGATTTTTATTTCGTCCCCGTCAATAATATGTTAAATCGACTATATATGTATATAAGACTCTGCAACCCTCCGTCCACGAGTCGTCGACTCGTCGGTCCATGTAAGGCATCGCAGGGGTTGCGTTTTCTCGCGCTCGACGGTATATAGAATCATCGTGAGCGAATTCCGCGGGCGAAGCCGGATGGCCCTATAGACACACACTTTTCTCCATTATATATTTATAATCGGCCGCGTGAGTAGTATAGCGGGGGCGGGAGGGGGGGAGGAGGGAGGAGGGAATGTTAATGGGCGCGCACCAGTTATGCGGCGTGCGATTTCTATAATTATCGGGTGATTCGAGCTAATATACATAGAATTCGAAGAATCTCTCGTGTTAGATATGCCCGAAATATATATTTACATTGAGAGTCTATATAGTGGCACCTTTTCGCCCGCTATATAGTAGATTGTATAGCAATTACAATCAAGGCGCGCGTCAGCGCGCCACAGGCAAGTATGCGGCCCGCGGCGGCATCGACGACTGTACTAATATATACATCAAAATTGGGGTTTTCTAACCTAAGTGAATATTGTACCTTACTTATTTTATCTATTGAATAAATTGTAGCTTGTATGTACATCAAATTGAAGGTTTTTTTAATAAGCTTTCTATTAAAAAAAAGTATACGTTTGTAGCATATGTTGTTCGATAATAATACAAAGAATCATTGGTTGCTCCAGATAGATTAAGATATGATTCGATTTTACTAATAAAGTTATTATGAATTATAATTAAATTTTTAGTCCCAGATATATAAAGATTTACTTTTAACCCGTTACATAACTGTCCTATAGATGTTAAAAGGCCATTGCATAAAAATGTAAAGACTTCTGCAATAACTTCTATGTCCTTTCTTCTTTTGTAATATAAAGTTATTACGGTTTTGTTAAACAAAAATTGAACTTAAGCAATTTAAGAGGCTGCTCCGACTTCTCATAAAATTCATGGTAATAGACATGTATAATTTGAAAGGGGTTAAAGACTTAAAATTCGAAAAAAAGAAATTGAAAAATTTTTAAAATTAATAAATTTAAGCTCTTTGTTTCAACATAGTTTTCTCAGTAACTATAGAGATGATCGTTACTAAAATGTCGTATAATATTATTCAACTATTTCTTAAATCAGTGAAATTTTCAATGAAAGTGTTACAATTTGATATAGTTTTTTTTTTTGAATTTGTAGAAAAATTCAAACTTCTAGAATGTGTTGTCAATATTGAACTATCTCAAAAATTCGACTAGTTATATAGCTTTTTGTGACTTCAAAAATTTTGAAATCGCTAAAAAATGTCTCAAACCCGCCCCGGGCGGGAAAGTGGTACTTTCGGCCTCGCTAGACAAAAAAAAAGTATACACACCACGGGAAGTAAAAAAGAATGCCTCAGATCGCATGGAAATTGTCACCGGAGCCGAAGGCGAGACCATCCGTACTTTTCCTCCCTAGATGTGTAATGTACTATTTTTGTTATAAAATTCAAAATTTTATTTGATAGCCCCGTACTTTGGATGCATTCGGCAAATTTCAATATACAGTCGAATCCCGTATTTTGATCCGTCACGAGACTGTAGAGGCATACGCTTCGGCGAATCAACGTTCCTCCATTACAACACCTTTAGGTACTCGGCTTCAAAACTGGTAGTGGGGATAGCGCTCGAGCTTAAACAGCCCGACATCATTCTCTGGGACACAAATCTGTTCCAACCATCGAGCCGGTACGAAGAGTGAATTTTCACTTAACAGTTACATTAAATTATTCATCGAAATGGAGAATCAAGTAGAAGAGCGCCGTTCCCAGGATTTAATTCAAGGGATCATATCCAACAATGTAGCCAAAGTTAAGAGGCTTGTAAAAGCAGGAGTCAAAGTATGGAACTCATGGGCCAGAAGCGGAACTTACTCGGGATTCACCGCTTTACACATCGCAGTCGCCAGGGGCAAAAAGGAACTGGTTCGTATACTTTTGGAACATGGTGCACACGTAGATCAAGTAAGTACATTCAACCCCCGTGTCACCCCGCTAATACTAGCATGTGAACTTATGCATTTTGACTGTGTCGAAGTGCTTCTACAACATAAAGCTCAAGTGTACGTCGAAATATTCTATATCGTATCAAAAAAAGAGTGTCCGCAAATAACAATGGACCTTCTGTGCCAGCATGTCAATTTAAAACAGACTTGCAATCTTGGCTATACCGCCTTTCACAGGTCAATTTTTCTAAATGAGTCCACGCGTTGTCTCGATATTTTACTCAACAGAGGAGTCGATATCGATCATAAGACATTAGAGCAAGGATACACTTCGTTGCACCTAGCGGCATCAGTGGGAAACCTTGATTCCATAAAATATTTATTGGAGCACGGGGCTGCAACGAACATGAAAGACAAGCATGGCCAAAATGCGTTACATGTACTGATGCAGTCACGATTACCGCGTTTGAAAAAAGAAGCGGCAGCGTTAATGCTGCTAGAAGCAGGCAGTGATGTCAATGCGGTGTGTAATATGAAAAGAACAGCTTTGTATTGGGCTCATCTGGCAATTAAAAATGGCGGTGGACGACACGTGCCGGGAACGAGTATAATACGGCACATAGCGAAGCTACATAATAAAGGTGATTATGTTAGCAATGATAATTACGCATTGATTGAAGAAAAAGTAATAATGAACAGAGTTTATAACAGTTGTTTGCAAGAACTGGATCAAATGCAACATCAATTAGTAGTACATGATAGAGTGAGTCTGTATGAATTTTTGTATAATAGCAACAAATTATTTACGTATACGCGAAATAGGGAGTTTGAGAAGGAATTTAATGCTGTACTGCGCCAAAATGAAGCTTTATATCCTTATTTTATCAAGAATTTGAGAC
>UELU01136815.1:0-15142 GCA_900490025.1 Megastigmus dorsalis | reverse complement strand
AATCTTATATTTGATACAGGAAAGATAAGGATTGATCATCCTAATAACAATAAATATTGTCATAAATGCTTGTGCTTATTCGAACCCAAAATTAAAAACACATCAGCAATTCGGTTTTTTCGTTTTTTTTTTCAAGAAATTTGCTTATTACTGTAAAACACGTTAATATTACATTATATGTGTTTTGACAAACGTGCAAAAGCCAGTTCTTCTGTACAAAATACAAATTTTATAGAAAATATATGAGTTTTTCTATATATAATAAGAATTTCATAGAAATGTTTGCTAATATTTTAGCCACCATCTTGAATCTGGTATGTTGAATTTCAGATATATACATAAATAATAATTGTAACTCATTCAAAAAATCGATGTGAATGCACCCTGTTGAAAACATCGAGGTCGATTTTCAGCCTCGATTTCGAGGTCGAATCACCTCGATATCAAGGTCAATATACCTCGATTCCACCTCGATTTACCTCGATTCCACCTCGATTTACCTCGATGTCAACATTGATCGTTCTCAGGAACCAAGCTCGATTCGGTGAGTCAAGGTCGACGTACAGGTCGATTCCAGCCGCACATCCACCTCGATAGGCCGGCTTTCGAGGTCGATTATACCTCGCTCTCCGGCGAATCGAGCCGCGTAAGGACCTCGATCGGGCTGTTTTCGAGGTGGATTTTACCTCGATTTCCAGCGAATCCAGCAGCGCTCCTACCTCGATCAGGCTGCTTTCGAGGTGGATTTTACCTCGATTTCCAGCGAATCGAGCTGTTCAAGGACATCGATCGGGCTGCTTTCGAGGTCGAATATACCTCGATTTCCAGCGAATCGAGCCGCGCTTCCACCTCGATCGGGCGCCTTACGAGGTCGATTATACCTAAATTTTTGGCCTATCGAGACGCGCTTCCACCTCGATCGGACTGCTTTCGAGGTCGATTTACCTCGATTATCGGCGTTTCGAGCCGCGTTTTCACCTCGATGGGGTTGCTTTTAAGGTCGATAGTACCTCGATTCCCGGCGAATCGAGTCGCACTAGGACCTAGATCGGGCTGCATCGAGGTGGATTTTACCTCGATTTCCAGCCAATCGAGCCGCGCTTCCACCTCGATCGGGCGACTTTCGAGGTCGATAATACCTCGATTTTCAGCGAATCGAGCCACGTTTCCACCTCGATCGGGCTGCTTTCGAGGTCGATTTACCTCGAGTATCGGCGTTTCGAGCCTCGTTTTCACCTCGATGGGGTTGCTTTCGAGCTCGATAGTACCTCGATTCCCGGCGAATCGAGTCGCGCTAGGACCTCGATCAGGGTGCTTTCGAGGTCGATTATACCTCAATTTTCAGCGATCGAGCCGCGCTTACACCTCGATCAGAGCGCTTTCGAGGTCGAGTGTACCTCGATTTTCGGCGTATCGAGCCGCGTTTTCACCTCGATCAGGGTGCTTTCGAGGTCGATTATACCTCAATTTTCGGCCTATGGAGCCGCGCTTCCACCTCGATCAGAGCGCTTTCGAGGCCGAGTGTACCTCGATTTTCGGCGTATCGAGTCGCGCTTCCACCTCGATTTTGCGGCTTTCGAGGTCGATTATACCTCGATTTCCGGCGAATCGAGCTGAGCATCTACCTCGATCGGGCTGCTTTCGAGGACGATTTGACTTCGATTTCGGGTAATTCTGGACGGAAATCTATCTCGATCAAGCTAGTATGAAGATCGTTTTAAGCCGCTCTTAGCAATTCGATGCAGGAATCCGACAAATTCATTTCTAGTAGATTGCTGCATTGATTGATAAATAGGTATGTGGGATAAATGTAGTGTATTATGTGGCTAGAAAGATTTTTATATTGTATTTAAATCTAGGTAAAATATATTATATAAAAATTATTTTATTTATTTTTTATAAAATTTATAAAATACATGAAAGTTTAGGGTATTTATACATGGGTATTCATGTACATATATACTGAAATACTGACGCATTAATATTAAATTATTAATAATGTATGGTGATCCATTTTTGGTCAATTATATTTAAAACGATTCTTTCCCTAAAAAATAAATTATTAACTTTACTTTTGAGTTTGTTATAGAAGTATTAATTTTTTTAAATTTTATACCGACCTTCTTTAACTTTCTTTATCGAGGTGTTAACCTCCTCAGTGACGTAGTGCCCAATTTTGGTAATACGTTTATTCATTTCCTCTTGCGTTATTGCTTTCTTGTCATCTTTCTTCTTAATGTAGTAGCCAAGGCACTCTACATCAAAGAAATATTAAAATTAATATAGCTATTTATGATTCTCTTTATACTTTATTGTATATACATACTATCAAGAATGCGACGCTTGACTGGAGTCATCTTTTTTCGACTATTTACGCCGTTTGGCGATTTGTATATAGCTTGACCGGTGTTTGACCGTCTACTTAAATCATTCAGTGCGTAAATTTTTCTCAGTATGGTCTTTACACACATGCTGTCGTTTGAGGCTGTTAATACTTCCGTCCACTCTTTATCAGTGATGGAAATATTTCCAAGAAGATGTCTCATCTTTACCTAAAAAATTAATAATTTTACTAACGTTCATTGTGAATGAAACGCACATACGCACATAAGCACACGCACTCTCGAACGCAGCCAACTACGTACAACCACATACACGAACATAAACGCACGAATTCATATACATATACATAAATACATACACGCACGCACAACCACACACACGCAAACACATACTCATGAACATATAGACAAACGCACACATCCACACACATGCACGCGCACGCACACATGCACACATACACACACGCACACGCACACGCACATGCACACACACGCACACACGCACGTACGCACGCACACTAATCGTACTGTCTACCTTTTCTTCATTTTCGACATCCATGTACCACTTCTCCAAGAATTTCATGTGTACTTCATCTTGTTCCTTTCCTTCGCTGTAATTCTCCTTTTTGGTTTTTGCACATTTCCCTTTTATGGAAGATTTAATGCATTTTTTACTACTATTCTCGACATTTTCGGTAATTCTTTTTTTTTTTGTAACAATAGGGGAGATAGTGTCGTTCTCATCAACCTTATCATTGTCATTGTCGAGTCGAGCCTCTGAACGGCTTCGTTTATTTCTCGCTCCAGATTTTTCTGCACTACTTTTTTTTTCTGTTACCATAGTATAGGTGATGTCAGTCTCATATGAGTCACAGTCATCGGGTCGAGCGTTTGAAAGGATTGTGTCGTTTATTTCATTAGTTTTTTCTGCAAGAAAAATATATGTATAATTACAATAAAGAATTTGTAAGTCAAAATAAAAAAGATAAATAATATTGAGTTTGCAAGAAAAGCAGGTACCGGTATTTGTTGACTTTGGCCGTGACTTCTCACAACCACTTTCATACTCCTTAAATAAATTTTTTTTCGGGAGCTGCTTATCCTTATGCTCTGATCCTGCACTAGATGCATTTAGGATTTCAGGCACTGAATCTGCATAACATACAAATATTTACATGAATACAGAAGTCATTCAGACAAATACTGTTTACTGGTTGGCTTTTTCTAAATACTCCCATATAATTCTTAAGGGGATATCGGAGCTATAAACGTGTTTTTTTTACTTGATTATATCTTTTTTTATTAATGGTAAAAATGAATACTGGGACTTAGGTGCTCTAGATCTTAATATAATAAATCATTCTGTGAAATTTCATGTGGATATGGTTTATCGTTTTTACAAAAACTTGGAACTCGTAAGAGGTGTTTATGCATTGAAAGTTAACCTTAAAATTATGGACATGCCTACTTCTGCCTATAAATTTTTTTATTTATAATTTTAAGAAATATTAGGAGTTAGGTCCCCTAGTGCTAACTATAATTAATTATTCTGTGCAAGATGAGGTTTATTAGACGTATCGTTTTTCCAAAAACTTGAAACTACGAAATATTGAGGAGTGGGGACGCTCCGGCATCCTCTTAATAATTTTATGAACAAAATATACAATTTGTAACTTTATTTTAATAGGTTATAGATACCTTTTATCTTACACGATATGGGTGTAGATGTAAATGCAGTCATGTCAGTGACGACCTTGAAAACAAATATCAGAATAACATTATAGGTAAGGTAAATGCTCCGATTTCTGCCCCGAGCAAATTTCAGACAAAAGAACTGCTGTAAATTACGAGCGAAATTTTCGGCGACAAGAATCTCGAATTAGAGATGTAATTTCATGAAACTTTAACCAGGTAATGTTTACATCATTCCCCAGATGGTGACAGAGCGTTTTCCAAAAGTTAATCTCTCATTATATTTATTTCGTTAAATGCAAGAACCCGTAAGGTAGGAATCTATCCGACGTTAACACATACCCTTAATCATGACTTTTTCGACAGCAGGAATAGATACATTTTTAGTACACTTTTCATAAAACTTACTAATTAAAATCTTTTCAAAATATTTATCAATCTAGCTGATCTACTGACTCCCCGATTTACAACTTAATCCTGCTTTAAAAATCACCTCATTTTTCACATGACGTTTTGACATGATTTTCTTAGCACTTTATTTTTATGTAACAAATAATGGTTCAAGCTCAAATCAAGTATAGGCATAGCGTGATATATATGTGTTACCATCCGGATAACGCGTAAACAGGGGGGCCTAAGTTACGTTATTTATATTTTAGGGTTTTTTTTATTTATTAAAAAAATTGTTAAAATGTAAGAAGCTTAGCTTAGGCCCCCCATTTTGAAATTATCATCCAGATGGTAATACATATGTCACGCTACATCTATGCGACGTGAGTTAGAACCATTTTTTGTTAATTGAAAAGCAAGTGCTAATCACCTGATATTTCAAAGCAGGGGAAACCCAATTGCAATTCCAGGTAAAATCCAACCTGAATATTCACGAAAATTTGTAAATGGAGATTATCAAAAAATAAGGAGATGTAGCTGATATTCAAGCTAATTATTTTTTACTGGGAGGGACAAAATTTTACCTTTGTAAAAGCTTTACCTGAGACATTGGTGTTTGCGGAGAATTCCTAGCTTCCTTCAGATTCGATGATGCTTTTGGTGGTAATTTTACCGCTGAATCTGTACAATATCAGAAATTTAATAATAATGAAAATTATTTGAACACAGACAAAACTATTTATTAAAAATTTTTATTTTTTCATAATAAAATTTAATTAAAATAAATAAGTTTTCAAGTGAAATTGTACTCTTGAATTTAAATTAGTAACATTAGTAAGAAATTTTATTCTTGATTGACTTCAAACACAAAAAAAATACTTGAATCCCTCACCTTTAAGGACATGTGCTATGGTCGGGAAAATTCCTACCTTACCGGTTCTTGCACTTAACAAAAATATAAAGATAAGAGCTAAATTTTGGAAAATGCTCTCAGTCACCACCTCGGAAATGATATAATTATTACGTGGTTCAAGTTTTGTGAAATACCATCCACAATTCGCAGATTTTTGTCGTCAAAAATTTCGTTCGTAATTCCCTCATTTTTTCCAAAAATTAACCCCTATCTTTATACATTTTCGTCAAATGCAAGAGCCGGTAAGGTAGGAATCTTCCCGATTATAGCACATCCCCTTAATGTCCAATACATTATATATAGTGTAAAAGGCAATGACTCGGGAGCGAAAATATATATATGTATATTTATACATATATATATATACATATATATATTTTCGCTCCCGAGTCATTGCCTTTTTCGATTGGACTCTGAAATATTGCCCTTTTGCAACAGATACAGAAATATCGCACTTTAACCAACTTCTTCCCAAGCGGCCAGTTTATAGTCGATTGGTTATTCGTCTCTAAAAACCCTAAAACTAACAAAATAATATTATAGAAAAACATATTCTGATGTAAAAAGACTTGCTCTTCACCAAAAATTAAATATTAGAATATGCTTTTAATAATTAAATATTAGAATATGTTTTTCTATAATTTTATTTTGTTAGTTTTAGGGTTCGGTTTTTAGAGAATAACCAATCGAATATAAAATGGTCGCTTGGAAAGAAATGGGTTAAAGCTCGAAAACAATAAAATGATAACAATCTTTACTAATAAATAACACAGGCCTGATGTTTTTTCAAGGTATGACAGTAGTTAATTTGAATTTTTCGCGCTGAAAAACATGTTTTTTGTCCTATTCAAGGTTATATTACTTCGCAAATTGATTTTTTTTTGGGCAAAAACTCGTGAAGATGTCTAAAATTACAATGTTTTTCCTTCAAAATCCATTTTAAATTTTTCAGATATCTTATTTAGTTTTGGAGATATAGTCGATTAAAATTCCTTAGATTAACTTTTACGTTACAACGGTATCTAAACTCGAAAATTCATTAGTCCCACCCCGTAAACTCAAACCTCATAACCTCAAACCCTACAGACCCCGATCCAATAACCCTGAAACTGTAGAATAAAAAATTTTGGACATTAAACCTCAAAACATAACCCAAAGCAGATCACCCTCGGGTGCGTAATTTTAGCACATAACCTCAAAATCATAACTCAAAGCCCCTAACCCAAAGCAGATTACCCTCGGGGGCGTAATTTTAAGCACATAACCTCAAAGCCATAACCAAAAACCCTAAACCGAAAGACGATCACCCTTGAGTGACATTTTAGGTACGTAACTTCAAAACCATAACGTAAAACCCCAAACCTAAAGGAGTTCACTCTCGAGTGTCATTTTGAACACATAACCCAAAGCCCCAAACTCAAAGCAGATCATCCTTGAGTGCGTAACTTTAAGTACTATTTTAGAGCTTTGTATTGTTATGGTATTGAGGTTGTACCCAAAACGACACACTCGACAGTGATCTGCTTTGGGTTTGAGGTTTTGAGTTATGGATTTGAGGTTGTGTCTAAAATGACGCACTCGAGGGCGATCAGGTTTTAGAGTTTAGGGCTTTGGGTTATGTTTTTGAGATTAAGTGCTTAAAATTACGCACTGGAGAGTGACCTGCTTGGGGTTCGGGTAAGTAAATTCTGTTGTTATGGATTTCAATCTTATAACATTTTGGGATGTTTGATTCTAAAGTTTATCGGTTATTAGGTCCGGGTCTATAGGATTTGAGGTTATAAGGTTTGAGCTTACGAGGTTGGTGTTATCAGGTTTTGGGTTTGGGGTTATGTGGTTTTAAGGATTAATGGATTTTAGTGTTTATGTAACGTTATAACGAAGACGCTAATCTAATGAATTGCAATCGACCATATCTTCAAAACAAAATAAGATATCTGAAAAATTCAAAATTGATTTTGAAAGGGAAAAGCTATATTTTTAGATGGCTAACCAAGTTTGGTGTGAAAAAGTTAATTTGTAAAGTAATATAACCTCGAATATTGTCAAAAAAATGTTTTTTTTCTCTTTAGGATATCTGAAAATCCTACATGATGCGATAATTTGGAGGTCGGATTTAAAACGAGTATTGCATAAAAAAAAAGTTAATTGACCTCTTGAAGGCAAGCCTATGTAATAATCGCCATTCACTTGCTACAATCAACTTCTAAAATAAAAATTCAAAATCGAAAGGTAAAATTACCTTTGCCGGGCGATGTATTTGTAAACAGAAGTTTCTTTTGCAATTGTATATTGAGCATTTGAATTTCTTTTAAATTTGAATTCAAAATTGAATTTTCTGCTTTCAAAGTTTTAATTTCGTCTGTCAATCTTTTATTTTCTTCATTCGTTTTCTCGTTTTCTTCTAAGAACATCTTATTTTCATTTTGTAAATCTAGTAATCTTTGATAATTTTTTTTTTCAGCATTTAACTGTGTACTTGATGGGATCGTAGGAATTTCTATTTCTTTTTCGATTTCCATCAATTCATCATTACAACAATTCTGTTGTGTATCTAAAATATTATCTTTCATGATTAAATCCTTACTTGAAATAAATGATTTCATCTTTTGCTCTAGCGACTCTTTTTGTAGTGCTGTTTCCGCTGCATTAACTTTCTGCGATTGAAAACAATTTCATATTATGTCGTATAATATTTCAAATTTCTGTATATTTATGCTTATGAGAATGTTGCAGCAAAAAGATCGACCATAAACATAATTCTACATAAAAGTTCTAAATTTTCTTATAATATTATATTTAATCAACTGATTCATTTGAAAGTTTAGGAAACAATAGAATGGTCATAAATAAAGCGCGCTCAACTACAAATTCATAAAAAAACATTTTTGAAAGTTCGACGTTGTAAGAGCGAGAAATTAAAATTTTTGGTGATTTCAGCATTCCCTTAAAGTTGTGGTACACACGCATATATACATGTATGTGCGTAAACATATATACATACATACATATATACATATATATATATATGTTTAAAGGTAGTTTCCAGAATGTGTTAAAGTATAGGAAATGAATGTTTTGATTTTTTTGGAAAATTTTGATTTCCTATACATTTTATTCGTTCTTTTTTGTGGGTTGACGGCTGAAAAATAATTTTTAAGTTTCATCGGTTTGCTGTTTTTTTTTTAAGTTTTTTTCGTATTGCAAGTTTAATATTTAAAAAAGTACAATATGCTTTTGAAAAATGTCATTTTTTGAAACTTAGATTATAACTTGAATCTCTTTATCAATCATTATGAAAATATGTTAAATTATTAAGATTATTAGCATGAATTTGTTAAATATTCAGGCATTAAGATTTTTAATGTTTTAAGAAAATAATATTACGAAATAAATGGATTTTCTATATAGCATTCGATAACAGAAGTAAAACTACTTTAATCGTGTTAAAATTTTATATATAAATATCATTTTTGTACCTTGAGAGCTGTATATATTTTTTCAAACATTTCGTAAATCAGAATATGTGTTTTCATGATATTTAATTTTTTTTTGAATATTTATAATTAAAGAATGGTTCAATGGATTTTGATGTTTGACGTCTTATTTTACTTGCATTGTCAAATTATTTCAAAATATAATTTTTTTTTTAATTATGATTCTTTAATATCTAATAAATTAATATTCGTTTGAATTTTGGTCAAGTTGTAGTCAAAGATATTGATATTTTTTCATATATTTAACGAGATATTGTATTAAATAGTTAACTTATAAAAGACTTATCAATATAAGATGATAAAAACATCAAATTGTAAAAAAGTATAGGATGAAGCAAAACTTAACAAACATATGTAAGATAAGTAAAAAATTGTGCAACTCTTAAAAATGTATTTGAATAGTAAATAAATTTTAAAGTGATTCACAAATAGTATTTGTTTATTAATTACAAAGACAAAATTTTATTATAAATTTTGTATAAAGGAGACTACTAATAAATAAAAATGAATGTCTAGAATTCGTCGAGATGCGCAGCCAAAGCGACGTAATTGGACAAATGACAAATTCAGAATCTTTTAAATAAATAATTAAAAAAATTAATTTATTGTAAAAGAAATTAGTTTTAAAAAGTAAATAAAAATATTTTTGTTAAACAAAAAAAATGACAGACCAAAATGATGAGGTTAAAAAATTACTATCACACAATTTATGAAAATAAAAACTTACCGATACCTTAATCTTTTCTAATTTATTTAATATAACTTATTTCTTTATTATTTTTTTGTATTTTTATTACACATATTTTTTTATTTTAATAAAATATTTAAATGAGATATTGTAACTTTAAATTAAAAAAAAAATTAATACTTCTTTAACTTAACATGTTCGGGGCTATACCAAACATATCACTCGTGAAATTCGGGTTTGATAAGCTGCAAGAGTCGTATACGATTCGTATATAAAAATTCAAATATTTCATATAATCGATATTTTGAACTATAAATTACAAAAAAATTATATTTTATGTAATTAATTAGGGTGCTTAGTGTTTTTCTTTATTTATATTTTATAATTATATTATAATAGTACAAAATTAGAAAAACTACTTATGTCGGTTGAACTATACATACATAAACTGATAAATATATTTTATCGGTCTTACATTGCCTGAATAATAATTCCAATCAGATTTTTAAAGTCGGGAATAGTATGTAAAATTAATTGTAGGGATTGTAATGGATGTTATATTGGATAAACAGGTAGACATTTGAAAAAGAGAATTTATGAACATCAATATGGTTTGAAATAGTTTAAATTTTTTACATTCTTTCGATTTTGCTAGTGTGGATGTTTGGAGCAGAGGATTGGGAACAAATATAAGAGAGAAAGTCTTGTAAGTATTCACAATGTAAGAAATCGAAATAATGTGAATTTGATGTTAGAGTCAAGTAGATTAGACAACATTTATTTCTTAATTTGTAGAGGTGTGATGTGTTTAGTGAGTGTGGTAGTGTGGGGGGGGGTATATAAGGTATATAAGGGGAGATAATTTAAGTTAATATTTCAGTCCCTGAACAGTAGCCGGCGCGGGCTCGAATCGGTGTACTCAGATTGTCCTTTACTAATAAAGTTTTTTTCAAGTTTTAATTAATTTTAGATTTATTATAGAGTCTACGGGGGTGATTTTAAACAAGGGCAATCTGACTGCCATTACTATTAAGAGACTGTAAGACCGATAAAAATATATTTATCAGTTCATATTATAATAGATAAAATAAAAGTTTATTTTTGTAATAAATATACAAAAATTGTTATTTTTTAAAATTTCTTGTATAATTTTGAAGAATTTTTAATTTGGTATTATTACTTACTTTATTCATAAATTATGTAATGAATATATATTTGAACAGAACATTAAGTTAGAGGAAGATAAGTATCAATGAATTGGCAACGGTTTTTATATTTAATACGTAAAATTAATAATTACCTGTTTTAGCATTTTCTTAGCTTTCATTGTTTCTTTTTCTTCATTTTGCTTGTTTTTTCTGTTTATTTTTAGCTCTTTTCTACACTTATTCTTTTGCGATTCCATCTCCTCATCATCCTCTTCTTCATACTCATGATCTTCATCCTTCTCATCTTCTGTACTTTGGTCGGAATATATATCGAGGTCGTAATTTCGTAAACGACTGAATCTACCTCTTTTACTTAATAAGGTCATCATGTCGTCTTCATTTTTTATATCTAATAAGGAAAAACGTTTCAATAATATTTATAACTGGTTGGCGTATAGGTGACTATGCGCAAGTGTACTAATTTTTTTAAGGGAGCAAACCTCTGTTGAACAAAAAAAAATAGAATTTTTTTTATCTATTTCGATAGCAAATGGTACGTAGCATTATGAAATTTTGTATTATATAAAGTTCAGGTGAAATAGTAAAAGTTTTTTTTTTCTTTAAATGTTGCTAAATTACGATTTTTTTTATTTTTTCAATATTAAGGTGGTTCCAGCGCGAAGGGCTCAAACGCAAAATCACTTGAATTTGTAATATGTTGCAGATAACAATTATATCTATTATAAGCCGAGCACTCGCCGAAGAATTTATATATCTAATATTTTATTATATAACGAGCAAATGTTAATGAAAAACTGACTTTGGAAAATAGGGAGACACCAACTTGTGAAAAGAAATATTTAATATTGAAGTTCGAAAAATGTAGACCTTTCTATAAGAGAGAGGATGTAACCTACACGTGCAACCACCGCTCATTATTTTCATTTCTTTTAAAATTTTAATAAAAAAGTCTAATAAATTGTACGTAAAAGATAATAACTGATGTATTAATTTATGTATTCAATTGAAATTCATAAAAGATTCTGAAAATAAAAGGGGCCTCTCTAAGCACCCGTACAATTCGGTCCTTTGCGCAGAAGCCACCAAGGGGCATTAGGAACCACAGTTGCTACTATACCTCTCTGGGCTGCACATGGCGGCATGCAATGTCAGCGAGAATTTCACAACACTGCAGAATGATACGAAAAATCCTTGAAAATTGCTGGCGGAGGCGGAAAGCTTGTAATTTTTACGTAAAACGAACAGTACGCCTCGGACGAGAAGCACATGCGGAGCCATGTTTACTAAACGCAACGGCCATCACAACTGATATCGCGCTTCTCACCCAAGGAGTACTTTTGGTTACACACTTTTCATTCCAAATTTCAAACCTCCGCCAGCGATTTTTCGTGTCATTCTGTAGTGACGTTACTGTGTGTTTTATCTGTGAGTGCCAACAATTTTTGTATTTCATTAAAAACTCTCGCTGGTATTGTATGCCACCATGTAGATGCTAACGCCCCTAGAGAAGCGCGAGCAACATTAGCAACTGTGGCTCTCACCGCCCCGTAAGGGGATGTCAGAGTACTCTTCTACCAAAATTTACCAGTATCAAATGTAACACAGGTTTTAAAGTATTGAGAACTAGGTCGATCTTAAAAGAACCACTTTTATCATTTTTTTAGCAACCTTTATTAAGTATTAACAGTTGAGACGTTTCGATGGCTTATATGACATATACCATCCTCATCAAGCAAAAAGGGTGTTCATTATATAATTAACGTTATGCTGATCGCGAGGCTCGGAATATCACATAAGTGAGCGTTAAGGGTTGAAGCTTGATTTAACTAATTTTCTAAAGTCACTTCAGAATATTTTTAATATGTGTTTTTTAAAAGTTATATAATGAACACCCTTTTTGCCTGATGAGGATATGTCCTATAAGCATCGAAACGTTGCAAATGTTAATACTCAATAAAGGTTGCTAAAAAATGATAAAAGTGGTTCTTTGAAGATCGACCTATCCCTCAATACGTTTGAACATTAGAACAAGGAACAATAATACCACATTCGAAAGTAATACAGGTTTTCTCTAAAACGAAGTTTTTACATACACTTTTAACTTTGCAGAAGTATTAACAGTGCAAGGGGGGAAAATTAATAAAATTCGGATAAAATGGGGAAATCACTCATTTGTCTTTTATAAACGAAAATGTTACACCAACTGATTCAAAATCATCTGTAAAATGGCATTGTTAGAAAATGTTTTTTTTTGTTTCTCAAAAGGAGAGTCCAGAGTGTCTCAGCGTTAGTGTCAATGAACACGAGAGGCCGAGTTAAAGTCCATTTTATCAAAATAAATGAAAAATTATAGTTATCTTAAAACTTTTGTTGCAAGGCAAATATATATTGTACAATATGTTACATAAAAGATATAAAAAGTATAGATAATAAGCTTTAGTTTTTATTTTAGTATGAGTTATTAGCACTTTCCATTTAAAAGTTATGAGTAATCTAAAATTATGTTAATTTTTTACGCATTTTACGACTCAAAAACACTAATTTTTTTTTATATTATATATATTATTTAACGTCGCTTTATTTATTCTCTCAATACATGCCAATTACAGCGTTAGAGGTCTACGGTGTGTTTGTAAACAAAGCAAATGCAATATTTTACAGAGGTGCTTCTATCAGTCAGCCGAGACTTGGGTGTGAACCCGGGACATCAGAAATTTTAAAGCTCATAATTTAGTCATGTTTTAAATCGTTCATAACTTAAACGTTCACTACCTCTTAAAATAGCGAGACTATTGCTGTCGGTACATTTAACACAACTACTGTCATGATAGAGACAACTGCTGCCCCAAATGTTTTTGTATGTAGTGATTTAATTGCTCTCTAAATTCTGTTTCTGATACTGCTTTTTCGTAGTTTAATGCGTACACACTTGCTATATATTATCCTAATTAGCCTAAGTTCACCTCACCTGCTAAATCTGAGATATTTACTGATAATTCCACTTCTTTCGGATTTTTTTCGTCAGTCCACAGGCATGTATATAATTTATTTTTGTCAAAATCATTTAAATGTTTTGGCCCTGATTTCGAAAATTCTTTAATTTTATGTAAAGAAACAACTTTTATTTTTCCATCATGAGTAAATTTCATTCTAGCGTGACTTGCCATACTGAAATAACAAATTAGTTTAATTAATTTTAACGTAAGTTTATCTGCACGAATAGCTTGTTTAACACTAGTAAACAAAAACAAATATTACAGGGGCCCTGCTTTAAAAAATCAGGTGAAAACTCACCTGATTTCTCATGTGATAAAAATTTCGTTTTTAATAATTAAAAAATGTGTAAAACTCGAATTACGTAAGATGTAGCGGGATATATATGTATTACCATCCGGATGATAACACCTAAACAGGTGGTCTAAGCAAATTTATTTACATTTTAACAATTTTTAAATTAAATAAAAAAATAAATAAAAAAATCACCTGATTTTTTAAAGCAGGGGGGTCGGGGGTAAAAATTATTATAACTCGTATAGAGTACGTGTAGTATCTACAGAGTTTTGAAGAGCTTATTATATGTTCAGTGTCAGTATACGACACTGATGGCGCTCCTAGCTCATTCTTATTTTCAGGTTAATATGCACCAGTTAGTAAACAGTAAACTAACCTCAAAAAGGTTTTTTTCTACTCGGGAATCCCCTTAAAACCATTATATATTTCATCTGTATATATTTGGTAGATCTTCGTTTAGAATGTTGCGAATACGGCTCAACATGTAGTGCGCATTTTCTCTCACCCGACGTTCTTCAGCACTTTCTTGGTGCTCTCCAATCTCCAATAAACAACCCAATAAGCACACTTTTCGAAAAAAGAGTTCTTTAAGAATGCTCTTATGTCCGCAATTGACTTAATACTTATAATATTCAAATAGTAATAACAAAGTATTCTTTTCAAATAATTTTTTTTTTGGCGACTGACAAAATAGAAGGTATCTTAGAGTATTATAAATAATCATAAAGTATGTATAAAGTATACTTTATGCAGTCTTTTGAAAATTTGTTTGAAAAAATGGTATAATTCTTTTATTATAAAAAAAATTATAAATATATTCTTTATTTAGTACTACGGCGAACAAGCCAAATCTCGGTATTAAATTATTGCATAAGTAAAATATTAGATTTACTTTTTTTCTTTAGTTTATTTCAGTTAATTGCTTAAACCACAATTATTTTAATAATTCGTAACAAAATAATTTTGAAAAACCTATTACAACGACTCTCTATATTTTACTCCAAACGACACCTTTTAATAAATTATTTAAATATAATTTTTTTATTTAAATAATCAATAAGATAAATAAAAAAGTTCAAAGCATAAGTAACTGAATTATTATGAAAAATTATTTCTTATGATCAATATATATTCCGTATAGTTAAATCTATAATAGATAA
>UELU01136814.1:725-30699 GCA_900490025.1 Megastigmus dorsalis | reverse complement strand
AAAGTATAATTTCTGTCAAAAAAACTATAAATAACTTATCAAAAAAGTAAAATCTAACATAAGCCTTAACCTACAACCTGTCATTGACTATACATAATTGCTACATCGCGTTTTTTTTCCAACATCATTTTTAAAATAAATATACGGTCATTTTTATTCTTTTTTTTTATATTACTAAAGAAGACCCTTCTTTAATTAATGAAATTTTTCTTATCACTCATTTACAAAATATTACTGAATAAAATGCTTAATAAGTCAATCCTTTTTTTACGCTATCCGTATTCGGGTCAACTACCTTATCCCTCTTTTATTATTTCTCAATTTCTGTACTCTCCAAATCCTAATTTATAAAAACTCTCCTTCGCTTTCTCTCAGCACGTAATCTCTCTATTTGAGTATTGCTCAATCTATAACTATTGTCTAATCTAATCTAATTTATCTCTATCTCTGGTCCTTGTTTCCTTCCTATTAGGGACTTGTGTCCCTCCAACATCGATGCCCTTCCTCCCCCTCCCTCATCGCGAGGTCTTTTCCTTGTGCTGAGGGTTGAGAGGGCATATTCTTTATTGCAGGTACGAGCGGGATCAGGGAGGAGACATCTCAATTCTCCCGCACTTTCAGCTCTACTGTGCGCATGCGTTCCGACTGTTAAGGGGAATCCGTACAGAATCAAAAACATCGACCGGTTGTCAACTCGGTCTGTATGGTAACACAGAAACTATGAAATACCGATAATAAAAAATCCTACGTTATCAACCTTTTCCTGTGCAAGAAATGGTTGATAGCGACCTCTGGATATCACAGAGATCCAGTAGTAGGTTAGGTTGTATTATATTTTATGTATAATATTCTTTACAGGTAATGGAAACATTCTAACCATTTATGCATTTGTATATGCATTTTTTTGTTTCAAATAAAAGCTGATCTCTTACTAGTAATAGAAAATTTATAACATTGTACGCATTTTTATATGCGATTTTTTTATATGTTACAAGCAAGATTATATTGACATCAAGAATTGATCTCTTATTCGTAAAAGAAACATTTATAACCTTTTACACACTTTTAGATGCGTTTTTCTTTCTTTCGATTTCTTTCAATTTTTTTCGATTGACTTTCGGCTCGTGCAATGTACGAAATAGATTAAAAATAAATATCTATGGTTTTGATATAGTCGATATAAGTGCAAAATGGCAGTATCAAAATTTTTGGACCCACTAGAGTTGAATGATACGAAATTTTTCGCCGCATATCCAGAGCACGTATACGAACCCTCAACGGGATCCGAAGCCTCAATTTCTTTCGACATTTTTTATTCAATCCTTTAATTTTTCAGACTCTTGTAAAAGTTTTCCAGGTTATACAAATCAAAACAACTCATGACAGCCGACAGTAATCTAATTGCAGGCACAATATTCCGGAGCCTAAATTTGAACCTTTAATTTTGACAATAAAAGAAATATTTTGTGTCGCCACCTACTGGGGCGGAAGAGAGTTAACTATAGTAATGGTCATGTAACTTGCAAGCAGCTATATTTGCGTGGTTCGCGCGACAACGAACCGTTCCGCCCGAACCACGCGAACATAGCTGCTTGGAGTTCATTTATGATCTGAACATAGCCAGATGGAGTCATTCTGATAATCGTTCTGCAACGCTGCTTGCAAACAGCGTTCCAGAACGATTACACAGGCCCACAAAAAAAAAAGTATGTGGTTCTGGGATGGAGACTAACTTTTTCTTATGTATTTTTTCCCGCTGAATCCGAATTCGTCAAAAAAAATAGGGGTACCGTGGCAAATTTTTAAGATAACCTCAAAAAACTGTTTCTCGATACACACATATAAATAGCATATATATGTATATAGGTATATATCATATATATGTATATATATATATATCATATATATCATATATATATAAATGACATATATATGTATCGAAACAGTTTTTTGAGATTATCTTATAAATTTACCCTGGTACCCCTATTTTTTTTGACGAATTCGGATTCAGCGGGAAAAAATACATAAGAAAAAGTTAGTCTCCATCCCAGAACCACATACTTTTTTTTTGTGGGCCTGTGTTATCAGAAACGCCCTAACCGGCTATATTCAGATCATGAATGAGTCCCAAGCAGCTATGTTCGCGTGGTTCGGGCGGAACGGTTCGTTGTCGAAAATTTTTATTCCTTTTCTCAAAAATTTTATAAGTTCGAATTTTTCAAAAATAGTCATTAGTCGACCAAGATTAGTTTAAAAAATCATTACATGAGATTTTGGCACGAAATCTCAGGTAAGATTTTTCAGTAGGAACAATTTTTCGAAAATTTTCTTCTTTTTTGACGGCAAATTATAGATAAACATACTAGCTTTTAAAATGTTTTATTAGATCATATTATTAAAATCCATACACATTTCATCCCATGTATTATTTTCTTCGTTACTTTCATCATCACTGGCATCGTTATTAGTTAAAAATTGTGAATATGTCATATTTATGAATCATAATATAGTCTAGGCGCCGACCATACATCCCGTGGTCATTTTAGGTCCCCGCGCTACGCGCCGCACTTTGCTTGTTTTACTTTTGACTTTGGAGGTTCACATTAATTACTGTTAATTACACATGAATTAAATAAAATGCTTGGCGAAAAAAGTTTATCTTGAAAGTCAAAGTAAAACAAGCGAAACACGAAAACGAAGCGTGGCGCGTGGCCGCGACAGCGCGCTGCATAAGGAAAGATGCACACAAAAGAGTTTATTAGCCATATCTCGAAAACCATTAAGCGTAGCTGAAGAGGACTAAGAACAAAAAAGTTTCTGAATAAAAAAATACAAATTTTAAAATAAAGTTCAGCTTCGTACGATGTTTTGGTTCGGAGATATAACCTTTTAAACAATTAATTTGTTTATAACTTTTTATCGACCACTTTTTCGGCAGAGAACCCTCGAAATTCGGATTCAGCATAAAAAAATACGTCTAGAAGACTTGGGTTCTCGCGGAGACATAAAATGGCCATGGGATGTATGGTCGGCGCCTAGAGTAAAAGGATTTTCAAATAATTTCCTAAATTCAGATGGTAAATTTAAATAAGCAGGCGTCTAGCATCTGTTTCATAGATAGGTTAGAGATTAGAATTTAGAGGCCAGACACAAAACCGAGATCATAAGCAAGTGTTCAGCCCCTTATTTTCTATATTTGTTCCTGTTCCTTTTTACGTGCTTCTTAAGGCCCCTATTCAGGCAAAAAGAAAAAGAATAGCAACAGATATAAAAAATAACTTTAGTTGGTATATCTATATATATGAAGAACATGAACAGTAGGCCTTTAGGGCTCGGACAACCAAAAGAATGAGGAATGAGGGAATAAAAAAATAGCATTGGTTTCTATATCTGTATATATGAAAAATAAAAAGTTATTCCTCCATATTCCTGTTATTTCTTATGTATATAGATATAGTAACCAATGTTATTGTCTTATTCTTTATTCCTCATTCTTTTGGCTGTCCGAGCCCTTAAGGCCCCCGCACGAAAAAAGGAACAGAGCACAGCAAACAAGATTCACATTGGTTAGTATATCTATAGATACGAAGAACAAGATCTTGTTTATTGTGTTTAGTGATATATAGATATACTAAACAATGTCTTGTGTGTTGTGCTCTGTTAGTGCTTTATTTGAATTGAAATATCAACTATAGAGTTTTTGAAATTACTTAAGTTAATTAATATTAAATAATGTATTTGCATTAACGTATACTTTGTGTTAACAATATAAGCAAACAATATAAAGATAATGGAGCGGCCAAAAGTAAGATTTAAACGAACTTGTCAAAGTACTCAACAGGAAAAACCAAATGTTTCTAATAACAAAGGAAAAGTAAAAATTAAAAGTATCGTGCCCACAAATTTTCCTCTAAAACTTTTAAAAAGTGGTAAACATGTATTGATTAAAGATCAACTTGGTGTAGATGATGTTGAATTTAACAAGGAAAACCATTTAGAAGAAAAACATTTCTTTCTTGATAAGAAAACACCACAATACGATAATAAATCTGTACCTTCTATTTATGTAACAGAATCGTGTGATGCATCTTATTCAGAAATAGATGTTAATGAAGGTTTTATAGGAACTCATTACTGCAACATTGAACAACATCGTGAAAATGAAGACCTTTTTGAAATACAAAATTGTGCTGACAATTTACAAGCATTAACCATGAAAGATTCATCAAATTTATCACAAAATCAAAACAATTGTGATAAAAGTACTATTAAAAGTTCAAAAAACAAATTAATTCAAACTAATAAATCGTGTACCACTTATGACAATACCAATGTAGATAACAATTTAGAAGTTAATAATACTTATAAAAATACAAATCGAGTCCAAGATCCTTTCCAAAAAAGTGACAAGAAAACTAATTTTAATAGCAAATCTAAACTTATGATTGAAAATAAATACATTACTTGTGATCAATTGAGTGAACCATTAAAAAAAAATACAGGAAAGTACTGTACAGATGTATCATCTAATAAAATAGAAAATGAGTTACCGCCATCAAATATAATTAAAGTTTTAAAAGATACTAATAATTCATATAATAACATTCCTAAAAGTGGCTGTCAAGAAAAAAAAGTGGATTCTTTAACTAAAAGTAAGTTTATAAAAAATTCATCAGAAAAACAAGTTAAAAACTTGTGTATTACTAAAAATCAGCCACATATTTCTGTACAACCAGGAGTATCTAAACAGTATAACAAGAACAAAGTCAAAGAAAATAGTGAAAACAAACGTGTTATGTCCAAAGATTTATTAATTCGACCAGAATACAATTCCACAATTTGTGTCATGAAAAAATTAAAACAGATTGAAAAAGGAAAACTAGTTATTAATGTAGATCACTTACCATCAGCATATAAAAATCTTATACAAAAGAAGGTAAAAATCAATAATTAAATAGTATTTTGAAATTAAAATAAATTAAATTTTAACTTTTTTTTTTTCATTAGGTTTCAACAGCCTTAGATTTTGCTCCATATGAATCTGTATACAATGATTTGATAAATCTTTCAGTAGATTATGTTACATTTCCAGCTAGACTTATGCGCAGTAAGGATCCAGAACCTGGAAACAAAGATATTGTTCCCAAGATCTCTGATTTCTATAGTCCAAAATATACACAGCAGTATTTTGCAGTTGTTAATCCAATAATTCCAAAGTCAATCAATCTTAATACCCAGAATGCATTTACTATAAGTAACAAAATATGTACATGGAAAATTTGTAGGGATGAGTTTTAATATTAATAAAATAAAGCTGAATATGCATTTTATATTATACATTCATTGTATTACATCTATTACATATTTTTAATTTATAAAATTTTATATACATGAGTGTTAGTTGTATTATATTATATAAAAAAGAATTTTAATGTTTTTATTATAAAAAAATTACTTCTTAACAAAAATAAATATCACCAGCATCATGAGCCTTCACAGCAGTTAATTTAGTACTAACTGATCCGTGAAGTTCACTCGCAATCAAAACTCTTAAAAACAAAAACTGACAGTAATATTTATTACACATTTCCATAAGAGTGAAATTTAAATATTATATCAATATTCTGACAGTCATAAAAATCTACTGAAATGTAACAAGTTTTAAATATCATTTTGTATTTTTTTGTTTGAAGAGAGTGCAATTTTATACAATTGAAACATTTGCAAAAAACGCATGCATGCGCTTACATAAATTATCAAAAAAGAAAGAAACTGTAGAAAAGGAATGTCACTATGCTAAGCCATATTATAATAGTTTCTCTACTTCAAAATATTCAAGTATGCAATCAGTTAAAAAAAACGGTTTAAATTCTTGTCATAATCATCATAGTCATCTTTAAATGGATTTTTATCATCATTATCTTCAGCAAATGGATTTTTAGATTCATCATAATCTTCTTTAAATGGATTTGATGGTACAATTGGTGTTTTAGGAGGAATGAATACTTTCTCTGCTGGTGAAGACTTTATTATTAAATCATTTGTAATTCTTGATTCATGAATAGGTATGGCATATTCTCTTCTTGAATTTGTTGGCAAAGTAGACGAGTCACTTTCTATTACATTAGCTTCTAATGTACCGTAAAGATCTACCTTATTTAATGATTGTGAAAGATTCCCAGTTGTGGTTTGTGACGGAGATCTGTTATTTCCTGTATATCTTTGCTCTGATTTGTCTACAAAATGATTTGATAAAATATAATTAATGTTACGATGTAAAACTATAAATAATCATTAAATTATATTTTACCTAGTGTTGTAGTCTTTCCTTCAGTAAATCGATTTTTTACTTCTGCTCCAGGTCCATATATTTTACAATTTGATTGGTGTTCTTCAACTGATTGTTTGATTGTCTGTTGCTGTTGCCATTCAGCAATTACCATTATTTTTTTGAAGACTCCTCGACCAAAATAATCTGCAACCAATGAAAATGGGTCTTCTGCTCTATCCAATAAACTGTGAAAAGTTTCATGACGATCTCTTGACTGTTCTTGTACTCTAATTATGTCAAGCCATTTCTTATTATTTGGCATACATGCAGGGCATTCATTTTCATTTTCTGAGAAGCTTTGAAAGCAGCTATAAAGATAAGTAAATTTAATCATTAAAATTTTAATTTCAAATCATAATAAAATAAATGTTTTAAACTATATGTATTGATTCACAAAGCAGACTCCCCCTAGTTGCCCATCCAAATTCCGCAAGATGGCGCAGAAGCACCGGTCAAATTTACACCAGTCACGTGGACGTGAAAAAGTTATACCTATATATATATATATATATATATAGGTTGCTTGTTTTGGACGTTTTCAAACTTTGCTCACTGAGTAAAGAAAAATTAAAATTTGATACGTGTGCTCAAAGCAGGTGCACTTAACCTTTTCGCTCCGGAGATTTTTCTTTTAAAATTGACCTCGCATTTTAGCTGAATTTCATGACTTAAGGGGAAGCAGTAGCATCTTCCCTCCTCAGGCTGTTCGATCTATTTCTATGTTCCAGTTAATTTAAAAAACGATAAATCACATAAGCCCCATCTTGCACAAAATGATTAATAGCAACGAGCACTACGCCGGTCAAGTCCAGATATTTCGCAAAATAAATATTAAAAGTTATAAACACATGTAGATATAATCGTAATTTTGAGGTTAGCTGTCAATGCGTAAACGCGTCTTACTGGTTCCAATTAATAGGAAAAACGACAAATCAGATCGACTTCAGCAAGCACAGGAAGATTTGTTGTATCGAGCACTACGCCGCTCAAGTCCAAATATTAATTTGCGTTGTAAATAGAAAAAGATATCAGTGAAAGAAAAAGCTCGTTTATCGCTACTGCTTCCCCTTAAGAGTGCTTCTTAGTGCGATTGATGCGCCGTCTACCGTGCAAAGTCTATTTTTATTAATTTTGGCTGTTTAAAATATATAAAGGTTAATAGCAAAGTTTCGGCATCTGCAATAGGTATTCAAGATTATTTTACAAAAGGTTTCACGAATTTAACTGAAGAAATCAAGCAATGATCTTGTAAGTTTTTTGATGTGCTGATTGCAATAAAAGTAGTGAAAAAAATGTCAGATCCATATTTGACCTTGAAGTTTGAAGGTCAAATAATGAAAATGCGTATTTGAGCTTGAAAATTGGTATACGATACGATAAAATAATAAAATAAAGAAGTAACCAGGATTTTTTTCAATATTTTCCCCAGTCCCGGAGCGAAAAGGTTAATACGGCGGGTGATAGATGTCTGTTATCCTCGCCTCGCTCGGGCGACAAATTAATGGAGAGCGGGGCGATTCGGATACTTTGAATTGAAACATGGATAATTTTTATTTGAAGACAAAATCACCTATCGATAAGGAATATTGCTTTTATACTATACTTTTTTTAATAACATTAAGAAAGTGGAGAGCTTCAAAAAGCCTATGATGCCCCGGTGTGGCGATATTGGCTTTCGAGTAAGACGTCATTAGCTTAAATTATAATTCGTAATTGTGACATTTTGATGTAGTATATTCCCCAAAAAATATCTATTCTACTGTTGTTAAAGATCATGGTGATTGGAAAATCTTTTGTTTTGATTATTGTGCTATAAATCAGTCTCAAGATGGTAAGGTATGCAACTATTTTTTTTTTATTGTAAAATTGTCAAAATTAGAACATTTAAGTTATTTTGACTCCGAAATATGAAAAAGTGATTGCTGAAGGTGGCCAGAATTCAATAATATCAGGATTTACACGTATCATCTTTAAATTCCGTACGGAAAGCAGGAGGACCTTGTTTCATCCTTAATTCAATTTCTATTCGGGTAACTAGCTATTTTCACTACAGACGTATAATTCAATTTATGAGCCATTCATACATCTCTATAAGTCCTCGACTAAAAAGTAAAAATGAAACCAAAGCAAGAGACTACAAAAGTGCAGTGTGGTGTAAAGAAAAAATATATCGGCAAAGGACCAATTATATGAAGTTAAGCAGCGTTCGGCACAGTAAGTACTTGGATAGGTGACTACCGAAAAAAAATTCATAAATCAACTAAAAATAAATTTTTTACCACTCCGTATGTGAAACACGACTTTTCATGCTTCTTTTACGTGCGCAAAACATGCAATTATCGCACTTTTTCAGAGTATTTTTAACGCTACTATCAATTACATTATATTTTACTTCGCACACGCACTTACAAGATTGCAATAATTGTATGTTACACGCAAGACAAACAGGCACTCAAGGTCGTATTTAGCACACATCGTAGTAAAAAATATAGTTCTATACACGTGTGCGAGTATCACCCACTTGTATCGAAATGTACTATTTTTTTGACGTATAACATATTATTGTACACGGTTTCTTATTGTATTGTGTAATATTTACAATTTTTGCAACATTTATATTTGTATTAATTATTTTTGTGGAAAAAATTTCTGCGGAGAAAATTACGTATCAAAATTACGTAACAAATACATACAAAAACTCACGTATAAAACGTTCGAATTTGTCACAACATACGTATTTTTTGTACGTAATTTAGTTAGTTTATAAAGTTACGTAACAAAATTACGTATTTATTTTCAATCAGGTAGTCCTAGTACTCCTAGTCTTAACTGGCAAAAGTGGGGATACTGAGTGGCGGTTGCCGTGTTATCCGAAAGGTTGCGTTATAGTTAAGTATATTGTACGTAGTAGAGTCCATAGTAAGAAGAGGACGAGAATTTACTTGTTGTTCAGGCTTCTACGCTCAGTGTTCCAGGAGATGAATAAATAAAAATGAATCTGTCGATAGAAAAGTAATTTATTAGAGTTTTGACAATGATACATGTCTGCGCGACTTGAGAGCTCGAGACTCATTGCTGCGCGCAAGCAGTTTGTTCTTACTTTCGGCCTACCCATCTTGTTATCCCCACTCCGCGCTGATAAGGATGGTACGGATGTAGAGTCTACATACTCTCTATCTCCCCCCCCGAATAACATTCATAAAAAAAATTTATGTAAGCAGGCCGCGACCGCCGAAAGCAAGCGCTGATACCGTGCGTTATATTCACGATAGGAGGTTATAAGCGGGTGCGCTAGCGCCCTCAGCTGAGGCAACGACGACGCCGTGAACCTAAGAGGACGGATCGTGAGCAAGTCTCTCTCGCCAGCCTTCGAGTGAACAAGACGCGACTGTCTGCGAACTCTTTTTTAGCGCGCATCAATTACATTGTTTTTTGTGATACCTGTTTGTATTTCAATAAAGAGCTGTATTGTTAAAGGAATGAGTGGTGTCTGCAAGCTCCCTTGTTATCCAGTTTTCTCGCGACATTAACATTAATTGCATTCGAAATAAACTATAGGTTTACAAAACTTTACATATCACATTTTCTTTATTAATACAAGCTCGTTGGAATCCTAAGAGTGGTACCGTATACATATTCAGCAGGGGCTGCATTTGTGTCTAAACGCACGTGGTTTCGCAATCCTAACATTACTGTTGATAGAGTTCTAGACCAATCCTTATCCATGTGGCACATTATTGCGGCTTTTAAGGTTCTATGATAAGACATAGCTCTGACACGTTGGCATCATATCAAAGAGAAAAACGTAGAAAATAAACGAGAGTCAAATTGAGATCCTTGATCTGTCGGCAACATCTTAGGAGCTCCGAAACCTGATATCCAATTATCAAAGAAAATTCTAGCCACCGTTTGTGCCTCAATATTTTTGAGTGGAATGGCTTCTGGCTAACGGGAAAACTTATCGATCATGATGAAGCAATATTGATACCCATCCATGTTTAGTAAGGGTCCAATTATGTCCATGGGGACATGTTTGAATCTGCCATCGGGGGCCACGAACTTCTCTGACAACTGCTTGATGTGTCTTGAAATCTTAGGTCTGCCGACGGTCTAAGCATTGCCTATACCACCCTCTTACATCGAGATGCAGTTTATGACGTCGAAGGCCTGGCGTCGAAGACCTGCGAACAGGTATGACCTGACGATGCCATTATCTGTGGAGCACAAAATATTTTGTCCGACGATGGTGACATTTTGCAGGTTCAGCCTCGAGTTCTCGAAAATGGCGGGTAGCTCGTCATCAGCGGCCTGGGTTTCAGCGATGGTCGCGGCGTCCATCGTTGTGGGCATGAAGATGGTCTCAGCTGCAGCTGCTTCACGGCTGATAAGGCTGGCGTCGAGGGGACGTGACAGAGCGTCGGCGACCGTGTTGTCCACCGCTCGAGCGTTGCGAGCTTGGCGCTGAATTGAAGTATGTATTCGAGGTGCCGAGCCTGTCGTGGAGTTCTTCCGGCCCTCAAGGATGCATCGGAAGTGTCTTACCGATTCATAAATGTTCAAAAGCTCTGGGTCAAAGGTGCTTAGCGCCGCTGCGAGTCGTTGAGTTTTCTCGAAAAGAAACCCAGCGGTCTCCAGTCGCCTTCTGGCTACTTTTGGTCCATGCAGCAGTGGAATGCCTGTTCCATTTCCGGCGTCCACTCTATCTCTACTCTCTTTGTGCGGCCCTTGAAAGACTTATATAAAGATAAGAAGAAAGAATAAGATTTATACACTACCCTCATCATCTGACGACTAAATCGTCTGCTTTTCTGCAGCACTTACAACGTGCTGAGATCCAGAGGAGGTCATAAAAAGTTTAACTTTACTAAAATTCACGAACGCACGTATGCGTGCACACACGTAAGTGCCGACCGAGTGAAAGGAAGCCCCCACCGCACGGCTCTTTCACCGCTCGCGAATCCGTATCGCGAATCTCCCACCGATTACGATCCTCCACCACGGTGGACCTAGAGCGAGTATAGAAAGTGACGCTCGCGAATGCCTTCACCCGTTCGTAAAACTTCCGTGGACGACAGCCAAGGAATCCCTCACTCTCGGTCGAAATCCTTTTCATAAACAACGGTCGTATGCAAGGTGCTCTCCGTATATGGTCGGTTCCTGTCGAAGTCTCCCGAGGTGCTTCTCCGTGAAATCTTCTCCGTCCTTTCCTGATCCTAATAAACCGATAAACTGCCGCTTACCGCGTACTCGTTATCAGCAATTACGCAGATCACAGACTATTAGTATTTAGAGTAACCGTATTACGTGACAGTTGATAATATTCTTTCTTTCTTTTTATCTTGTTGCAGTGCCGGGTTGGCGAAACGGTCACGTTCATCTTCATCTCGGCGACTAAATCAAATTGATTATTATATTATTGAAACCATGCTACTTAAGCATTTCACTTTGTGAATACTTTGTATTAGTTTATATGGAGTTAAAGAATATATTTTTCGGATTTTTTTGCTCTGCATTGAAATACAAGACTAGTAATAAACACCAGACCCCTGCGAAAAAAGCCACGCTGAGCCACCCAAGAAGGAGAGGATACTCCTCGATTCAAAAAAATTCATCTGCTAAATGAGCACCCTTTTCGATATCGTGAAAATCTGCTATATGTCACGACAACTGATTGTTTTTTCGCAACAGAAGTATCGAGGCTCTTATAAAAAGTCAGTACATCAATACTGACGAACATAACTGCAGAAATTTCACTATTGAAGAAGGAATTAGCAGTTACAGTATTAACAGAATGGTCTAATTTCATTGATTTATTCAATAAAATAGTTCTTTGCATTCCCTTAAGGCCAGTGCGGTATCAAAATAATGTACCTGTGCCATCGGTTACCGATAGAGACAAAATCATCTAAGAGTACCATGAAGTGGTAATAGGAGTCCATATAGGTGTAAATAAGACTTTTCGTCAATTTGTTTTAAGGTGCGAAAACTGTCAAATCAAGTCTACCTCTTTATTACCACGGACGCACCCTCTAAGCCGTTCGATAAAATATCAATGGATTTTTACGGTCCCTTCAGTGAATCAAAGTAAGAATATCGATACATTTTATCTATTCAAGACTGCTATTTAAAGTATAGCGTACTTACATTGGTACAATTGGCAAATGGCCGTGGAGTAGCAAAAGCATTAACAGAGAAAGTAATATGCTACTTCGGCATGAAAAAACATGTTATTAAGAGTCCAAGTTTTATTCAGCATAATGTTCATGACGTCCATAATCTTTAAAATAGCCCAATACCCTTCGTTGAAAACACCTGCTGCTATGTAGGCAGAAATTTCAATGATCTGCCGCCCAGCATGCACGTGTTTTGGGGTCAAGCGCCACACTGTCGAATTGAAACTTTCGTTGACACTCTGACTGTAGCTGCCCAAACATCCTGTAAGAAGATCATCTCTTGTTAAGTCTTCATAAATTGGGAGAACATGCATAGGAACATCCGGGTGCAGTGGTGGACGATGATCATAGTGAGTCCCCGAAGCCTGGACTTTATTGTACTTGCACCAGGAGTTCGCACCTTTCGGGCAGTTTTCATGCCTGGGTACTTCATTTGTGGAAATCATGTGTAAATACGTGGCCATGATTTCTCTTTTCATGTCAGCAACTGACTTTGTATTACGTCTAATTGCTAGACGGTAATATTTTGTCATTTTTTTTTATAAGCATCGGTAAGTTTCCCTTTACCGCCGAGCTTCTGCTCTTTTTTCACGTTGCGGAGCCTGCTTCCCATCCGCTTTTCGACGTGCCCGACGCATTCACTTTTAACAACAGGGAATTCGTCTCCGTATGGATTCGAATCCTGGACGCCTTTAAACGTTTTCGAGTCGCCATCGCCGATATATCTGCCATATTTTACTTTATATTTCGCTACGGATGATTCAAACATTTCTTTAATCGCGTCAACTTCCATTTTTCCCTCCGATCCAATATGATTTATCGCACATTCTTCCTCGTGTTTTTGCAACCATTCAATGTACTTTGGGGTACCTTCTTTTTTACTCGAAAATGTATATGCCTGACAGTAACTACTTTTAACTATCAGATCAACTATTTTTCCAGTGTAGTTGGCGATGAGAGTTACAACACCATAAAGAGATAAAAATCCTCGTTTTTTCCACCCCTAATAGCACAACACGTCCAAGAACGTCCAAGAAACGTCCAAAGAACGTCATTTTTTTTAAAAATGACGTTCTTCGGACGTTACTTGGACGTGTTGTGCTATTAGGGACGTCTCGTCTCCGGAAACAGTTAAAATATCAGCCGGTTTTCCTTTCTGTGTATTTTACTCCTTTTCTTCTCCCACAGCTTTCAGACACACTATATCGAACACAGTTTTTGAGCAAGCGTGAAGACGCTCAATGATATTGTAGTACGAATTCCACCCGATATTGCAGCCCATACCCATCAGTCCACAAAATAGATTCAGTCCATCTAAACCAATACCCAATAATCGAAACACAAACACAACTCGGCAATTGATTTCGTAACCATTGTTAATGAAAGGTCCAGAATCAATTGCCTGCGAACCACAAGAACACTCCAAAACAATTTTAAACCCCAGTCCGCGAAGTGCTGTTTCTTTGAATTCAATTTGACTATGACACGTTTTACACACAACAAATCTGTAAGAGCACTAAAAACTGACACAATTTCGATTACCCGATAAAAAAGCGCCAGCGTCAAAGATACATCTTCGTTGGTAGCGGTGGACAGCTTGCGGGCGCTTGCACTCGGCTCGACAGATGGATTTTCACCGGTGAACAGATTGCCGTGAAATTTCCGTTTTGATGCCGACGTTTTATTTCAATATGATTTACTTTCGGATATTCAGCCTTTTTTGCACGTAATACACGCTTAGTATACACTCAAAAACGAAAAAATCCAAAAACTGCGGAGCAAAACACGTGTACACGCTCGAAAACACGGAGCAGGTCTGCTGCGCTCGCAACGGTATATCTATAGCATAAAGAAGGAGCAATATTGCATAGCTATATATACAGCCGAGCCATGACGCATAATATCCGCTTCCAGCCGCCAGAAGTCATTGTGTGCCGGCTGAAAAGATTTTCGGAACAGATTAGGTGGAGAACGGGTCCCCACCGTTGCCCGGGCGGCTAGCGTGGAGTGTGGGCAGCCTGACTCGAGGCGCGCCGTTCACTGAAAGGAGCACAAAGAACGCAGTTACGACTCTGAAACTTTTACTGCATATTCTTGGGATGCCAAGCTATCGTTTGACCGAAAAAAAATCGATTTTTTGGAAATTTTACTTGGGATTTCCCCCTTAAGAATAAGCCAACAGAGATATAGATATAATCGCAAAAAAGCGCGCAATTGTCCAGTCATGAAAACTCCTCAAACTTTATTAAATGAAAAATCATAAACCTATATAAAAATTGTAATTTTCCATTCAAGAAAGATTAATATAAACAAATAAACAGATAAATAATACACAAACAACTTAACGCCATCATATAAAATAAATCTATTAATATATATTTGAATTACCTAGAGTTTATAGAGCGCTCAATAGATAAATACATAAAATAATTGGCCATTTATGGTATTCAATTGAGATTCATAAATATTTTATATGGCCAATTATTTTCACCAGCAAATTGTAATGGGCGATGCAAAATTATTGATGCAATTTTTCAAATTAACAATCAGTACAATTTTCACTTGGAAGCATTCTTTCCAATAATCCACTTCAGACTAATTTTAGACTTACAAATTATCGTAAATATCCAACAATTTTTCCACTTCACGAAACGTAACCGGAGTTTATGATTTCAGGGCAGCATACATCTCGGATAAAAGCAATTTGACCATCACCCATTGTTCAAGTTGATTGTTCAAGAGATATATCCGCTTTCAACGTAAAAAACGGACTGGAAGTTAATACAACGGTAATACAGGGAAATGGCTCCAAAAGGTATGGAAAATCCTAAATAACGCATGCAGCAACACTTGCAACCACCACATGCAACTGGAAAATCTAAAGAAACAAATAAATGAAACAGCTCGAGATGCAAGTATAATTCTAGAGCTTGTAAAAAGCCATAGCAAATTCAACACACAGAGAAGATGCAGATCTCTACTGCAGTTCATATGACATATCATCAAATATGTATTCGGTACTATAGATGTAGAATCTGACGTACAAATTCGAAGACTGTTGGAAGCAAAAGGAAATGATGCACAAAAAATCGCGCAACTCCTTACCAACTAGATTGAATTAGTTGAAGTTGAAAGCGGCAAAAACACTGCCAAAATTGCGAAGCTCGAAGAAACTGTGCTGTTTCTTCACGTGTACACTTATGAAGAATCTCTCGAATTAATTGATGCCATTAACCTTTTATCGGAAAATATGTTACAATATAAGTTTGACACAAATCTTCTCACGGAACCAATACTTTTCGCGTCCCCATGTACTAATCATCCCCGCTTCCTATCGCCTAATCTTCTCAGAAATATATAGAGGTTGGTAAAAAATTGTCGCGAAATTCTCAACCATAACAGATGGAACCACCATAATGTCAATAAACAAAATATCGGAGATCACAGTATTTTTCTATAATAACATCCTCATTTACGTTATAACAATCCCATTATTAGATATGGCGTACTATAAGCTATTCGAAGCTTCTCCGAGCCCCGTAAGACAAAACCAATAACAATTCCGCTCTGTTCGCAAACATTTTTTTCTTCATATTAAGGTACCACAGATTAAAAAAGTCCTACAGAGTCAACTAAAAATAAAATAGAAACTTGAAAAATAAGCTTTATAGTAAATTTAGTTCGATGGACGTCAAAATTTTTTGTTAAAATGTATATTATAAAAACTCAAAATTACTGGTATTTTTGGTGTTAAACACTATTTGCAGTATTCAAAGAGTAATATCTCGGCACCTTATATGTAAATATTATCTAATCTTTAAACTTCAATATCCCGACTTGAAAAATCGTATGGAATCAAATAAAAAACAGCTGCCATTTCGTTGGCACTTAGCTTACTCTAACTTAATGTTGTGTTCTAATTTACATTTATTATATAATTTATATATAAAGTAAGTAATTTACTTTTTTTTTAATATTTCAGAAATTATATAAGAAGTATAGAAATTTTTTTTTTAATTTTACAATTATTAATATTTAAATATATATTTAAATTTTATATTAGTCTTCTATATTCAAAAATAATAATAATTTTCAATTATTTGCAAAAAATATAAAAAACTTTCATTATAATGTAAGCTAAAACTATTAAATAAATTTCATTCACCAAATATTTAAAAATTATAATTCAATAAATTATATTGTAAAAGTATTTGAAACTACAAATAAAATGAGATATTAAACATCAATTTCCATCAAATCATTATTAAAATATAAATATTTTAAAAAATCTTAAAAATCAGAAAAATTGAAATATCTTCAAAACTTAATAAACAAATGTATATTTTACACACAGCACGCACAAGCACACGCCCACGCACACACAATACTTCCGTACTGAGGAAGCAATAAATTAAAGCTTAACGGGACGTCGTACCCACCTGTCTTATCGACGGATATACACTAATAACCTTAATAAGTTTTTCAAAGTTTACTGCTTAATGCACGAACTAAATATTAATATAATGCTAGAAAATTTTTTTAAATTAATTTCCGACGCGATAAGTCAAGTATTTTGTTAATAACTTTGAAAAACCTCACAGTGATAGTAGCTTCGTCTGGTTCTCATAAATCCAATTTAAATTCTATGCGTATGCTGCCCTCTACTAGACATAGAATGTAAAAAGAATTTATGAGTAGCAGCTAGCAGACGAAGCTACTATCACCGTGAGGTTTTTCAAAATTATTAACAAAATACTTGACCTATCGCGTCGAATATTAAAAAGTTTTCCAGCTTTATATTAAGCACGCTCAGGGTACTATTTTGTATAAAATTGAATAATTATTTGTACAGAAGTGAAAAATCAAATACATAACACTGATGGCCATGCAGTAGCATAAAGGCGTGTTTCCATATAGATATTGGGAAAGAATTTTCTTTAGATTTTTATCATTTTTTCCAATTTTGTACCTTGAACGCGCTTTATTTATGCATTTGAAGGCAGCACCCAAAATTTCAAGTGAATCGGTCCACGCATTCAAGAGTAAACTTTGAAAAACTTTTTACATGTTATCTGTCTATATCCGTCGATAAAACAGGTGGGTCCAACGTCCCCTTAAAATATAAGCTTTTTAGTGCATATAGTTAGTTATTTAATTCCGTACGATTTTTCAAGTCGGGATATTGAAGTTTAAAGATTAGATAATATTATACTATGTTGTGTGAACACGCCTTTAGGTGCTAAGCTAAGATTTATGTAACTAGAGTTACTCGAGTCAGTCATGCTTGGGACGCCGCACGGCAAGCAGCTCTAAAGACGCGGTCGCACAACTCCTTTACATATTAACACTTAATACGTTATTAATGCTTTCACCCTTGAACCTAAACATGGTGTCAGAAGTTAAAAAACTTTACATATTAAAATAAAAAGTGAGCTTAATAACTATTGATAATAAAAAAAAGAAAGAAATTTAATAGAAATTCTAACCTAAAAACAACGCGGTATGCGTAAAGGAAGATTCTTGAGAAGTGTGCGATATCGTGGAGTAAAAATGAGCGAAGAAGAAAACGAAACGACGACTTTTCTATCGGTGCGTCCTTCGAATGAGTTTAATTTTAAAAAAGCCGAAAAATGGCTTACGCGAATAAAACGTTTCGAACGTTATATGAATGTAGCAAATCTTTCTGAGAAATCAGACAAAGAAAAAATCGATTTGCTTTGCTATGTGATGGGCGAAAAAGCTGAAGAAACTTTAAACCAAATTTTACCACAGATGAATGATTCGACAACTTTTAAAAACGTCAAAGACAAATTTGACGTATATTTTTCTCCAAAGAAAATCACGTTTTCGAACGATTCAAATTCAACTCAGAAAAACGCAGAAGACCGAAAAGACGTCAATCGAATCTCGAATTATCACAAATCATCAAATCCTAAACCTAATGCAAAAGTGCAGGAAGAGAAAAACAACACCCCAAGCAACACATTGTGTAGCAAATGTGGGCTACAAAAACATTCTGATTCCAAGAAATGCCCGACAGCGCGATCAACGTGCCGCAAGTGTAAGAAGGTTGGACACTGGGATCGGGCGTTCAAGTCACGTAACGTACGACGCTTAGAAGAGACCGACGACAGCGACACAAGCCAGACAGCATTTCTTGGAAGAGTAAGAAGAATAGCGTCCGACAATAAAAATGATTTTTCGGTCGCACTAGAAATTCTAGATTTTTCTAAAAAGTTAAATTTTTTTATTGATACAGGCACGGTCATTACTTGTGTCTCCGATAAATGCGTTCCTAAAAAATTGAAAGAAATGATTGTACCTAGCGATAAAATAGTTTTCGGGCCAGAAGGTAAAAGATTAGCCGTCTCGGGTTATCTTAATGTAAAAATAAAAAAAAAAGCACGAAATTTGATTCCAAAATACACATTTTGCGCGGCTTCAAACAAAACCTTGGGAAACCTGAAATACTAGGCTTAAATCTAATAAAACAAATTAATAGCCTAAAATCCGACTATCTATGTTTCACGCAGGTAGAAAACGATTTCCCGGAAGTATTCGAAGGACTAGGTCAGTTTAAAAAAAGAATTAAAAATTACTTTAAAAGAAAATTTTAAGCCTTTCGCAATATCCACACCGAGTACTGTAACGTTACCTTTACTTCCTAAATTAAAAAAGGAGTTAGATAAACTTTTAAAACTAAAAGTAATTTTTCCAGTGGATTTTCCTATAGATTGGTGCAGTCCAATTGAAGTAGTACCTAAAAAGAATAGCGACGAAATTCGTGTATGTTGTAATTTTAAGAAATTAAATGATAATGTGAAACGACCTATCCATCCTATACCGAAAATCGACGTATCCTTAGCTAAGTTGAAAGGTGCAAAGATATTTACACGTCTTGATGCTAATGTAGGTTTTCACCAAATTAAATTACATGAAAAAAGTCGTGCACTAACAACATTCTTAACTCCGTACGGGCGATTCATGTATACTCGATTATCGTTTGGCGTTAATTGTGCCACTGACTATTTTTCAAAAGAATTTTCTAACGTGCTCGGTGATTTAAACAATGTATTAGTGCACATCGACGACATATTAATCTTCGCGGTCATAGAAACGGTAAAAGGACATGATAAAATTTTAAAATTAGTTTTAGAAAGAATAAGTAAAGGGGGTATCACGTTAAACAAACAAAAATGTATTTTTAAAGCGAAAGAAATTGATTATCTTGGTCATAGAATCTCAGAAAATGGAATAAGTGTTCTACCTGAGCGCGTAGCGGCAATCGCTAATTTTCAAGCGCCTAAGAACAAAAATTCATTAATGCAATTTCTCGGTGCAATTAATTATGTCGGTAAATTCATACCAAACAAGTCAAAAATTCTTGAACCACTTAATTCTTTGCTAAAAGATAAAACTTCTTTTATTTGGCAGGAACCTCATGAACGGGCCTTCCAAAATATCAAAACACTAGTGCAACAAGCACCTACTTTAGCCTATTACGATTTTTCTAAAAAAATCATTGTTCAAGCTGATGCATCTAGCTACGGCTTAGGTGGAGCACTTATTCAAGAAGACAAGAACGGCAATCGAGAAGTTTTCGCACACTCGTCGAGAACTCTAACTGTTTCTGAGCAAAGATACAGTCAAATTGAAAAAGAGGCGCTAGCTTTAAATTTTGCAACCGAATGCTTCAAAGAATATGTAACGGGATTAGATATCACGTTAGAAACTGATCATAAACCTCTCCTACAAATTCTACAAGCAAAGCCTCTGGATGAACTTACTCCAAGGCTATAGAGAATTCGCTTGCGATTAATGCGATACAACTATAGTATATTTTATATTCCGGGAAAACAAATAGTTTTAGCTGATTCTCTATCCAGAAACCCCTTAGATCAAAATGGCAATGGGGATGATATCTCAACTGAGATAGACACTTATATAAATTTTATTGTAAGTAACCTACCAGCGTCATGTACTCTTCTAGAAAAAATACGCCATGAGCAAGAATCAGACTGTATTTGCTTAAAACTAAAAGAGTATTGCTTATCGAAATGGCCTACTAAGGATCACCTTCCCGACGGTATGTTGCCTTATTTTCAACATAAAAATAAAAATCTTTCAGTGACGGATTTTTATTATTTAATACAAGGCTAATCATACCGCCATCTTTGCAGAAAGAGATGTTGTTAAAGATCCATGAAGGCCATTTCGGCATCAACAAATGCAGAGAAAAAGCCAAACAGTCGATCTGGTGGCTTGGTTTAAATTCGCAATTAAAACACGTGGTTGAAAATTGTCCTAAATGTATTGAAGAAAAACATAATATTAAAAAGTCTTTCGTAAAAATAAGCTTTCTAGATCGACCTTGGCAAAAGATAGGACCTATTTAAATCAACAAATTGGTACTTAATTGCAACAGATTACTATTCAAAATTTTTTGAAATATGTAAACTTAAAACAATGACTGAATGTGAAATAATCGAAAATTGTAAGATTTTATTCGCTAGATATGGAATACCCGAGACAGTAAGAAGCGACTGCGAAACTCAATTTTCTACAGAGTTTCAACGTTTCGCGAAAGAATTTGATTTTAAACATATAACTAACTCGCCTAAGTTTCAACAGAGTAACGGCGCTGCCGAAGCAGCCGTAAAGATCGCCAAAAATATTGTAAAAAAATGCGACGATATTCAGTTAGGCCTGTTAGCACACAGAACAACGCCTCATCAAAATGGTTACTCTCCATCTGAGTTGATGTTCTCTAGAAAAATCCGGTCTCGCATTCCAATGTTACCTAACCTCCTTGGCACTTTCGTTAAGCATAAATGCGTCGCTAAAAAACAAAAAGAGAGGAAGGAGATTGAGACTAATATGTACAATAAGCGCCACCGATCAAAAAAATTATCGGATCTAAAAATAGGCGATAAAATTTGGATCATCGATATGCGTTTATACGGCGAAGTACTGCGCCCAGATAGAAGTCTGAATTCGTATATTGTTAAAACGGAAACAGGTAGTACTATTCGCAGAAATAGACAGCATCTTGTTCCAGCGCCGTATAAGCACTCTTTAAACGTAAACAATGATGATACTGCCTTTTATCCTGAGCTCATACAGAGTTCTGAACAGGCAACCTCTGAACCTGAATGCGTTCTTCGTAACGACAAAAACGAGCCGACCAACAATAATGTTCAGATACAACAGCGTAAGTCCTCAAGACAAAGAAAGCCACCAAATAGGTTCGGCAGCTATCTTGTAAAATAATTTCTGTAATACATGATATAAAGCCTTCAATAAAAAAGAGAGATGTTGTGTGAACACGCCTTTAGGCGCTAAGCTAAGGTTTATCTAACTAGAGCTACTCCAGTCAGTCATGCTTGGGACGCCGCACGGCGTCCTTTACATATTAACACTTAATACGTTATTAATGCTTTCACCCTTGAACCTAAACAAACTACATATTAGGTGCCGAGATATTGCTCTTCGAATACTGCAAATGGTGTTTAACACCAAAAATACCAGTAATTTTGAGTTTTTATAATTTACATTTTAACAAAAAATTTTGATATGCAACATTTGAAGAAGTTTTGAGAAAGTTTCAGATCGATTAGATGAAAAATAGCTAAGATGTAGCGTTTTTCCCAGTAGCACTCACTTCGTGCGAATGCAACGGTTGCGGGTCTAGGCGATTTTTGCATAACATTGATACCTAGATGTATTAAACTAGCAGATCACCAAACCAAAACCTTATTTTGTTGCTAATTTGTTACTAATTTGTTACGCCGGAATTGAATTTGTTGCTCTTTCCGTTTCCGAGAAAAGTGTGATCTGCTAGCTTAATATTAAACCAGCAGACCATCTATCACAATTTGGCGAGTATGTGAGCTATCGAATTCGTTATTGTCCCGTATTTTGTCGCTCTAAGATGGTTCCTTCCAAAATTGCAATATTGGAACCCTTCCGAAATCAACTATTATATTAGCTACCAAAACTTTGAATTTACCGTATTTTGTTGATAATTGGTTGCTTTAAAATTAGATTAATCAGAAAATGCAATAATAAACCCTTGAAGGATAACCGTGAGAGCCAAATCTGCCTTACTCAAGCGAATTTTGCTTATTAAATGTTTTACTCACGTTTAACTGAACCATGTTGCCTTTTATAACTTTATTGATGTACAAGTCGCTACAAACAGTTAGCAACAGATTTTCGTCAGAGTAAACGATAAACTACTCATGAAGGGCTATCGATGACTTTACGAATTTGTTGCTCACTTTTAAGGAGATAATATCAATGCAAAGTAGTTTTGTGAACCAAATTATATACTATATTATGGTTTTTATAGCTTACATGTCACTAGAAGAGTGCGGAGTTTCCTTCCAAAAGTCGTCAAAAATTATTATTTGGGGCTATGGATGACTTCATAAATTTGTTGTTCGTATTTGGAAATATAATATCAATGCAGAGTAGTTCTGTAAACCAAATTATATAGTATCTAATCCTTTCTAAAGCTTACATGTCACTATAGTACACTGTCGAAGAGCTTTCCGTTCCAAAAAAAGTTAAAAAGTAAGATTTATTATTAAGCTTTAGGATTAAGCTTTATAGTGTTTATGTATTTTTTAAACCCACGTGTCACTAGTCCAGTGTAGAAAAGCTTTGGTTAAATTTCTGAATTATTTGATAACGTTGATGCGAAAATATTAACCTGCTAACGGGAGCGTCGTGCATTATCCATTCTATCTATAATCGAAATATACTTTTTTAAATATTAACTTCAGATGATTGAAAGTGCAATGCATTTTTTAATTAGGTCTTATTTTATAATGTAAAATTATAGGCATCATATTCGCTGAGAAAATTCGTAGTCATCCATAGCCCTAAATTATAATCTTTGACGATTTATGGAATGAAACTCTACTCAGCACTCTTCTAGTGACTTGTAAGTTATAAAAACCTTAATATACTTTATAATTTGGTTCACAGAATAGTTCTACATTGATATTATATTTCCAAACGCGAGCAACAAATTCATAAAGATATCCATAACCCTAAATAATAATTATTGACGATTTTTGGAAGGAAACTGTATTTCGCACTCTTTTAGTGACATGCAAGCTTTAGACATCATTAAAATTTGCTGATTTGGAAAATTCAGCGACGGTAAGAGTAGTGGTTTTCTTATTTTAGAGCAACAAATTAACAACAAAATACGGCGCAAGAACAAATCCAATAGTTCACATACTCACGAATTTACGATAGATGGTCTGCTGGCTTAATATTAAGTTAGCAGATCACAAGTTTCTCGGAAACGGGAAGAGCAAAAAATTCAATTCTGGCGTAACAAGTTAGCAACAAAATAATCGACCGATAATTCTTGCACGATTTTGAAATTTGCGAATTTGGAAAATAGTGAAATCATGTTTACATGCATTTTCATCCAATAATATTAATTGTAAGAGTAGCTGCGAAGTTTTTTACTTCTCGCAAATGTGCTTATAGTTGCTCAGGTCATTTTATGCATGCACCGTTCCATTTATGCCAAATCCATGTTGCTTAATTTACCTATTTGCTCTACTTTTCTTAACGGCTTCTGGTGTAGTTAACCCTTTACGGCATACATTTTTCGATGAAAATGGCATTTATTATTATTTTTATATTAAATATAACAAATTGTAAAACAACTAGCCCTGCATATGTTATGCCAAATACTTTCGAATCTCCTACCCAAATGAAATTTAAAAAAAAGGACAAAACAGCGTGATATTTCTCTGATAAACTTTAAATATTAAGTACTTTTAGGTGACTAATATATTGGCCGCCATGCCGAAAAGGGTTAAAGGAATGCCGTACTAAAAAATGTGACCTACCCTACCGGTATTCTGATTATTCAATTCTAGTTATCAGGATTATCATAACTGGAGAAATGGTAGGAAATGAAATTGAAACTGTACAATAAAATAAAATAAATTATTTTCACTGTTGCTAGTGAAATGGTAAGGTTAGGTGAAAATTTTCTCTGCAATTGTAGAAATTTAGACGCATATCTCTAATAAATACATTAGACGCACGTCTGTTCTCCTACATAAAATGTTTCAAAATAATGTTTCAAAACATTCTATGTAGTAGTATGGTCATGTGGGTGGTATGTTTTTTCTAGAGATATGCCTCTAAATTGCTACAATATTAGAGAAAACTGTCACCTAACCTTATCATTTCACTGGTAGCAGTGAAAATATTATTTCTCTTATTATAGAGTTTTGATATAAAAAGAACAGATGCATAAAATATATTTCATTTCCTATATATATATATATATATATATATAACGCTCGTAAAAATAGAGATATTTATCTTGTTTGTAAAAAAAGTACTAACTGTTGATGGTAAGAATGCTGACACATAAAGTGTACTGATGGTAATTCTAACTGATGATGGCAGGCACTACAGCGTGATCCTTGGAATATAATAGTACTATTTTTTATGGTCTGAATTTTTTCCCGTAATTTTAGTGTATCTGCTTTATATTTCTCAGTCATTTCTGTATCACCCTGTACTTGTTCATGCTCTTGACGGAGTACACTATTTAAATAGCTTCTTATATCTCCTAGAGTGCATGTTAACGATGTCGACAGTACATCAATGACCATTAAGGGTGATAACAATTTCTCTTTTGCTGTGGAAGTATTTTATTACAGTATATTAATATCTTATTATTAATCAAAATTATATATAGAAAATAGAGAAAGAAAAGGCATTATTTAAATAATCTTATATATAGTTGGTGAACTTGCATATGCATAATAAGAAATTATACAGATAGGATTAAAGTTTATAATATAATCTAGAATAGCAGTCTTAGATATTGAAAATGCAAAACCTAATTTATCCTTTTATAATTTATCGTGTTATTGTGCATATGCATGTAGGTTGATTTAATCATACAATTTGATTTAACCTACTAAGTCCTGAATAGACGCTCTTTTTCATAACTTTCATAATGTTCATATAAAAATACAAAATTTAGTGTTTGCGATGATTTAGAGTCGTGTCTTTTTAATGCCGATATTAGAATTGATCTACAGGTCGATTTAAAACCGTTTAGTTTTTTTTTTCAACAAAATTTCAACAAAAGTGATTTTTCAACAAAATTTTTCAAATATTCGATATTTTTAGTTTCAAAAAATTTTCTAGATTATGAAAAACAGAAAAAAATGCGTCCATAGGCTTTCCCTATTCATTTTTATTTTATTTTTAGGAATTTATTTCTTAAGAACCAAAATTAAAAAGTTACATATGAGGCCTACGGTGGCTCGGTCGGTAGATCGATGGGCTCGTAGTCCGGCGGTCCCGGGTTTTAGCCCAAGTCTCGGCCGATTTACACAAGCACCTTTGTAAAAATATTACATGTGCTTTGTTTACAAACACACCGTAGACCTCCGTCGCTGATTAGCACCGTGTGGGAGCATAAAAAGAGCGACGTTAAATAAAATAAAAAAAAAAGCTACATATTGTTTTTCTCTTATATGGGCTTGTCGAGTGCCCTTTTAAGAGTCTGTAGAGAGGCTTACACCCAGGGCTTGGAGTTCTGATACCGGCCTACCGATCGCCTAAAGTTGGGTAGCGGGCTCTAAACTACCCTAGATGACCTTTAGGTTGGGTCGGGGAACGGCAGGAGGGTGTGGTGGGCACACGGGCTCACGCTTCGCGCTTTCTATGCGCGGTACGCGTCGTCATACATTTTAAAATAAAGAACGCGGACTCAAATTTTTTTATTTTTGATATTGCGATATTATTATGATTATGAATTTAAAAATTCCGACGCGTAATTCGCGATTATTTTCTCTTTCTCTCTTCTCACTCTGGGTAGCGACCATGCATCCGCAATGGACTCATGGTGCGGCCAGAGCTTAGGAGATGTCCCTTTTTTATATGTGTGTTAACGATTTCCTCGCAATGGGCAATCGCTAGACATCTAATTATTTTTGGGGGACGAGGATATTTGGCAGTTTACGCAGTCACGCAATGGACTGCATAATCGCCGTATGAAGAAAGAATTGCTTCTTTTTTATTATTTATACGGTGCTCATAGGTGGATTCTGCGGCCACGCAATGGACTGCATGATCGTCGCAAGTTGCGAAACAAAAAGGAAGGCTCTGGTTCCATTGCGAGGCAATCGCTATTCGAGCTTCAAGCTTCTTTATTTAAAATAAATACATATTGATTTCGTATAAAAAGATAGAAAATATTTATTTAAAAGATCTCAGTACGAAGGAAAGCTCTCAGGAGAGGAGATAGCTCATGCTTCTCAGACAGGCCCGAGCGATCGAACGAATGATGAGCGGTGCTGTACTTCGGCCGATTTTTTACCCACGATGAGCTTGGCAACGAGCTATTCCCTCTTCTGTGAGCTTTCCTTTCTTCTTAGCTTGCAGTCGAGGCGGTGGGGCGCACTCGCCTACGCTGGCGTTTTCTCTATATATGTATACGAGTATACATTCGCGTCGCTTAAATAGAATTAATAATAATTTTTTTTTTTTATATTGAAACAAACAAATATAATTCCGGTCTAGCTTTGGCTATAGGGACTGGATCGAGTAATCGCCAACCCTAAGACAGGTGCCGTTTGTTACCATGCGCGTGACTCTCTTGGCACCGGGGTAAAGAGGTGTCGCATTCGGGGCCGAGTATCTAGTCTTACCCCTGCTTGCGGGGCTCTGCAGGGGCAAACCTTTTACTTCCCTAGCTTCTCGTCGAACCAAAAATGGATCTTAACAATAAACTAAAAGAACAGTGCGATCTGGGGAAAGCCTCGGGATCGACGGCCAGGGAGGGCGCCTCGATATTTCTGTTTGGTATATTCTATTAGTAAATTTAAATTTTTGTTCTTTTCGAATTCGGAATTAAAATTTCTACTTTGAGAAGATAGAAAATTTTTAATTTACCCTTTTAGAAAAAGCAGATTTACTTTTTTGTTTTTTTGAAAATTCGGGGCTAAAACTTCTACTTTTAGAAAAGAGAAAATCTTATATTTAATCTTTTGAAAAGGGTAAATTTAATTTTTTGCTGTTTTGAAATGAGGAAATACCATTTTATTCATTTCAAAGGTACAAATTCGAGAATTTACTTGTAAAAGAAAGATTCTAGTATTAAGGTAAAACTTGATCATTTCTTCTCCACTACTTTCGATCCTAGCTTTTTCTACTTTATATAAAGAGCAGAATTGAATTCACTCTTTTGAAAAGGATAAATCAATAAATTTCAACTTTTTTATGCCAATTATTTTACTTCACGGGGATTAGAATGTATGCAACTCTCAGTAATTACTTTTTAAGCAAAATAATCCATGTCTTGGAGCTTTTTTTTTAATTGGCCATAGTTTTAAAGGTTATAAATTTACCAATCCCTATTTATTTTAGACATTAAGGTAAGGTAGAACGTGATGCAGATTACATGTGCTATTCCGATTATTCATACATGAAAGCAAATAATTATTTGTGTATCTCAATACCAGTTTTATATCAAAGTAAAAGTAAATATGTTACTTATACTAAGTTTCAGTAACATCTTATTTCAATTTATTGAATAATCAAACGCGGCAGCCTGTATATATATATATATAAATATATCATTGCCTAAGTAGATCTTAAGCAAACCAGAGTCACTAAAGAAATAATTCACACAATATGCATATTTCTTTTAAATTGTAGAATAAACTAAACCCCCAGCACCCCCAACCTCGAAACTCAACGCCTGTGGCGCTTTTATCTATTTTGTGTCTATTTAATATATATTTCAAAAATAGACTCTTAGTGAATGGACTCTAGCTCAGGCTCCATAAACCCTTATATTTGATAAGTTTACGAATGCCGGGGCTCCATAAAACCCGATATATAAGAACTCGGGTTCCATAAACCCTGTTAGGTATACATATATATAGTAGAATACTGCCGTGTATTGTTGCTGATTAAAGCCAATAATTTAATGTTAAAGCGATAGTTGATTTATTATATTGTATTTATTTGTTTATAATTGCGAAAATGTTTATATTAAAAATTTTAACGATTACTTAATTATGCGGCAATTGATCATTGATATAATTATTAAATTTAACCGTGTTAATTATGCCTATATATAGAGTATAATAGTGATTAATTTTCTTGTAAGATGTACAGTTATTGTTATTAATTAAATTAAATTGTTATCGCGACTTAAACAAGCGAAACAATTGAAAAGCGTTCGAAAGCGTTCAATAGCGCCGAGGAATTTGAGTAATGCGCGTTCGAGAAAATGTAAACTAATAAGTGGACCTTTGCCTATCTCTATCCGTTCGCGAAAATTAAAATATATTGTACGTGTTATATATATTAGCATTATAAGCTAGAATAAATGATACAAACATGTTGCCGTAAACTAAATTGTCTTGCTCTCTCTTTGGCACGGTAGTACCAGCGCGGAATGTCATCACACCCTGAAGCTGTTACAGACCTCGAATGGAGGTTTCGACTTCCGATTAATGAAGGTCTTTACAGCGGGGGAGGCCATCAGGCATCTCCGTGGCTGTTTGGCTACCGTATGTGGAGAGGGAGGGAGAGACGGGAAAAGGTGCACATTTGTAAATAATAAAGTTTATACTTAAGATATTTTGTATACGACATAAACACTTGATCTAATTTTTGAAATTTTTAAGGAAAGCGCAATTCATTAATTTTTTGCATTACAATGTCTTTAAAATTTTGAGTCAATAAATCAATCAAGAATTATTATTTATGGCTGCAAACCGTTTTTTTTAAAGTATTGTTGAAATTGGTAAGGTTGCATAATTTATATATAATCCATTATAATCTCTATGATTGTATTCAAATCTAGAAAAATTACCTTTAAAAAGGTAAAAATTGTGGCAAGTATCATTTTGCTTCCCCAGCACAATTAAATTTAATTATAATCTCTTTTCGATAATCGTCATAAAAAAATATATATAATATTGTTATGGTTGAGCGGTTCAAATATTAGCGCCGTATGTAAATGACGAGCGCTCGTCCTGTGCCCTGCCGCGATACGGATCGCGACACATTAATGGGCATGTCCTTCGCAGCTATTTTTTTCCTCTCGCCACGGCTTACTTAACCCATTAACGCCCAAGTGAACACTTTTTTCACCATTTTTTCAGAGCTCTCTAGATGGGGTAAATTCAGGCTTAAAAAATTTTTAAACACATAAAATTTATAGATTTTTCATCCATTTTTCAAATAGTGACATTCAAAATATAAAAAAATTATTTTTTATTACTCAAAAATAAAGTTTAAGTGTAAAAAACACCGAAAAATTTTTTTTTTTGATAGATTTTTTAAATGGTGGAGGGAATATCTGAATTTTGAGAAAACGTATTCGGAAAGTTAATTTTGTTACCTACATGATTCAAAATGGCATCCAAAGTGAAATTGTTACTAAATATCTTTAGGA
>UELU01136813.1:0-12751 GCA_900490025.1 Megastigmus dorsalis | reverse complement strand
CACTTACGCCTACTGGGAGTTGTCTTTTGGGAAAATTGACATCAAATTCGTGACCAGCGACTTCAAAAACCCCCAGTAGAGTATTCTCAGTGTATATAAACTGTTTTAAGATAGCAAAACCTGGTTTTCATGTCATTTTAATCAAATTTAAAGCAAATTTTGACTTTTCGCAGTTTTCAGCCTTTTCACCGCCGTATGGTGGGTTGGAATTTCATTAAAAAAAAAATTTGAAACATGGTTTTCGATGTATGTTTCCGTAGAACTCGATTCTGAGGTCAAAAAAATTAAGTTTTTCTTTATTTTTTTTTAATCTAAGAAAAACCATGAAAAAATCGAAAAAAATGAGGTTTTTCATGGAAAACCCCCAAATATGTAGCTGGACCCTATTTTTTTATTGGAAATTCGGATTCAGCGTCGAAAAATATACAAGAAATCATAGGTCTGGTTAACTGCACAAACCTTTTTATTTTTTTTTGTGGGCCTGTGTAATAATCAAAGCTAAAATTGAGGACTGGAGTGAGATTACAAAAATTAAGATGATTGATTCTAAGTTGAATCTTGCAAGTTTAAGTTGTTACAGAAGAAGAAGAGAAAAAAAAACTGATTAAAGATGTTTTTGGATCTGGAAGAGATCATAAAAATTGGATGGGCATTTGGGTGTGACAAAGGCCCCGCATGCTTGCGCGTGAAGACGATTGGTGTCACGAATAAAAATTTTGCACCTGACCGCAGTGAAGCTAAACGACGGTACTCTGGGGAGAATGTCCCTCACGACGCGTGGATTAAAAGCTTTATTGAGCTTATTATTTTTGCCGAGAGTATTTTCCACCAATATTTCCTGTAAACTGAGCGCCGTGAGAGACTCCAGAGTGTTGTCAATGCCCTGGTGGTAAGGCAGCTTCAATGCGATCAGAAGCTGGAGAGAGGAAAAATTTAAGCTCCCCTCCGCGATTTCGAAATCAACGATTCGTAACGCCGGAGCACCATTAATGCAGTTTTGAAGGTTCTGCACTACATAGCGGCTCCCTCGAAGGCTCAATTCGTCGAGGTGCATGTGCATGCCCAGTATGAGCTGATGCAGGTAGTCCAGCGGTGCGGTCGCCGACTCGGAGTCCTCCAGGCGGAAGATGCTCAACTCGTTATGCGAGTTGAACACCCACTCCAGGAGTTGCCAGATCTTTTGCTGCCGGTCAATGCTGCAGCATTCGGTCAGGCTGAGCTCTTTGATGGTAACATTGTTTTGCAGAAAAGATGTAAGAGGCTCGACGCGGATTTGGGGGCACGATATTAATTTGATGACTTTAAGAGCCTCGCCGGCCCGACCCTGCAACCAGGAGGTGAGGATCTCTGGGTGGTCTTCCACCCAAGAGAGACGCACCAGCGGGTTGTCGTATATCGCCAGGCGCTCGACACCCTCGAGGCTGGTGGTCCTTTCGAAAAACCCGGTGGTTTTCCCTATAATTAAATCCTTGATGGTAAAGGACCGCAGCAGCGTTTCAAGTGCCGTTGGAGTCAGCACAACTCCTCGTAAATTTATGCCCATCAGCGACTGCGGCCTCCTATTACTGCAACCCGAGTTGCCCACTAATACTGTTAAAATCTTTTGGAGGCCCGCCATCTCCATGGGCCACCATTCCTCGATGGCGAGACTTAATAAATGAAATTGCTGTGCGTCTTCCAGCAACCTGTCGAAACCTCGAACCGACTAGTAGCGTCTGTGACCGGCATCAAGGTGCAGTGTACTTATCCTCGCGAAGGGGACGCGCCACCCCTCCAGTGCAGTGACTAACGCAAGTTTGTCATCATTGCTCAAAAAATTGTTAATAGCGGCCAACACAGGGTCCAGGAGGAGGGCCCGTAAGTATGCAGGAGGCGTCTCGGGGATGTTATGTATCACCAGTGATGAGCTGGGGTCCAAGCGTTCTTTAAAAGGGGAGACTTTAACATACCTCCTGTCCACCCCTGAGCCCTCCTTACCTTCGAAATAAATTTTGTTTAGGAGCGCATCGCACTGCATGAGGGTGGATGACGCTATAGAGTCGCAGGTCATCCGCGCGCTGCACCTATTTTCGTGCGCGAACATCCTGTCGACGGAAAAATTACTCTATCCGCAGTCGACCAGCATGTTGTAAACCTGTTTTTTTGAAACTTTGTGCATGTTATAAATGAGAAGAGTGCACACAGGCTGGCCTCCCGCGAACAGAGTAGGGAGCTAGCGGCAAATGATCGCCGGCGCACGCATTGCCGAGGTCAAGGCCGGGCGCGCATAGGCCTTAAGACGCTCGGCGAGGACCTGAAGGTATTCCTCCTTGAAGGTGAGAAGATCGATTTCTGCTGTATGCATGTGGTGACGCTCGTTGGAAGCGCCAGGGAATGCCATCATGGCCTTAGTGAGCTGTTCCAGGAGCACGTAAATTGCCTCAGAGGCATCCTCGACTCTGGACCAACTGCGGAAAGAAGACATGGCTTCGAGCAAGCTGGACCAGAGGGAGTTCTGGAAAATATGAGGAGAGTTTCCTTGGTTAATCTTTGTATATAGCCTTTTTCAAGGAAATTAGTATCTCCTCCAGCTTGCTCTTAAAGTAATTATCATCGCGCTTACAAGGAGGTTTGGGAGCCGAGTGCGAGGATCTATGTACATAGCTAATATTGACCGTATCGTTGAATCTAACAGTTGGGATTCCTTTGTTATTTTTGTTTTTTATTATAGAATCTAATTGTTTTCTTTTCAATATATTAGGAATCAATTTCTTTTTTCTGTTAGTCGGCGGTTGGTCAATGATCCTACGGTTACTATCGCGAGAGACTGCACCGGTCCTACTTTGCGTGTTTTGCACTTCATTCGTTATCGGAATATCATCAGTTTCGCTCTGTGGCTGTGCGCTGGCCACTAGAGCATCGTTAGAAGTGGTACATTGTGTGAGAAAAGTACCTATATCGCAGTCCTCGTATTCCAGCGACGATCCGCATGCGAAACCGTTATCGCGCTCCTGAATTTGTGCAGGAGAGCTGCAAAGTCCATTTAAATTCTCGGAATTTTCAGACTCGCTGGTAACTCGAGCGGGGAAAGCTAAAGCGCGTGATGGTGAATCATTGTTTTGAGAATTGACAGAGATGCTTTCTGCATCATTAACAAGTCTCCGCGCAATGTTTTTGAAGGGTAAGTTCGTCTCGGGTGAGAGGAAACGCCGCAAAGCACTTCCCGTTGCATTGGAGTTGAGGTTTGCGTTAGCATTTTGATTAAACTGATCGAATTCATCGGCCAAATAATGGGTCGGTTTTAAACGTTGCACGTTTAAGAGTGTGTGTTTCCCGTTTTTATCTATTATAAATGTGTGACCATCTGGGTGTCGGGATATTATTTTATGGGGACCTGTATATGGCTGAATTAAAGGGGGTTTTACTGCCCTGACTCTTTCGAAAACGTGAGTACAGGTAGCAAGATTTTTAAAAATGAAGGGTTTCATTGCGTTTTTGTATGTTACCGGAACGGGTCTAATCCTAGACATGTACTGTGTGAATTCCGTTAGGAAGGTATCACCTTGAGTAGTTAGATCGCGGAATTCTAATAGATCGCCAGTATGGCTAATGTAGTGCCGTATAACAGTTCTGCCGGGCTGGTGTTGGTGCCTAAGCGCATTCTGGTACGTAGCCCTAATAAAACGGTCGTCAATACTTTAGTCCAGTCAGGATTCTGAATCAGGCACATTATCGCTGTTTTCAGCTGTCTGTGCCATCGTTCGATAATACCGTTCGATTCAGGATGATAGGCGGTTGTACGCGTGCGATGACTGTCGATGAAGTTTAACAATGAATTAAATAGTTGCGACTCAAATTGTCGTCCTTGGTCAATTGTTAGAGTGATCGGTGCGCCAAAACGTGACACCCAGGTGACATAGAATGCACGTGCTACGGTAGGTGCAGATGTATCGACTAGAGGGACAGCCTCTGGCAAACGAGAAAATCTGTCTATGATGGTTAGTAAATATCTATAGCACTCACTGGGAGGTAAGGGACCAACTATGTCTATATGTACATGTGCGAATCTCGCGTCGGGCACTAAAAAGTGTACAGGTAAAAGTTTATTTTCCCTAAAAATCTTGGATCTTTGACAATCTATGCACGAGTTGCACCATTTTTTGAAGTCTTTGCACATGTTGCACTCTGGCGGACGGATGTGCATTATTTATATGAAAAAGGTTCAAAATATCTCTTCTTAGGGTTCGCGGAATAAAAGGTCTGTACGTTTTTGCGTAGAACTTGCAATATACAGATACACATTCGGGTCCCCAGCGCAGTTTGGTTAATTTAAGAGGGTGACCCGTGTCTTCCGAGATAGTTTTTAATTCCTCGTCGTTCTGTTGCTCGCGTGAGACCTCTTCAAGAGTAAAAAACGTAGGAAAGTGAAATGTACTGATAGCTGCAAGGGTTTTCTTAAGGAATGGTTCGTCCTGTCAATTAAATGGTGTTGTCGCAATGGAGGGATCGATACGGGATAAAAAATCGGCGACTAGACTTTCCTCACCCCGCAGATAACAGATTTCAGTGTTGAACTGTGCAATGTATGACAGTCTTCGAGCGCGGATAGAAGGGCAGTTATCCGGATTCTGCGCAAGTGCATAAACTAAGGGTTTATGGTCTGTATAAATCTTGAAGGAACGTCCTTCCAAAAAGCAATTAAAATGCTTCAACGCTTCGTATATAGCCGTGAGTTCGCGATCATAGGCGGAGTAGCAAGATTGTGGGGATGTAAACTTTTTAGAAAAGAATGCCAGTGGTTGCCACTTCCCATCGACAAATTGTTCCAAAGAGGCCCCCATGGCGAAGTCCGAGGCGTCGGATGTCAAGCGCAGCTCCGCGTATTCACACGGGTAGGCTAGATTTACGGTATTGATAATGTCATTTTTTATTTTTTGGGAGGCGTTTTCCGCGTCTGTTCCAAGTTATGGGTGTTTTATCTCTTTTTTTATTACCTTTTATCAAAGCGTGTAAGTGCCTATGAGTTTCAGCCGCCCGAGGCGTCGATTGCCGATAAAAATTTGCTAAGCCCAGAAATCTGCGCAGCTCGTTAATTGTCTGAGGCTTGGGAAAATTTTTTATTGATTCTACGAGTTTGGGATCTGGTTTGAGATCATCTTTGTTGATCGTGTGGCCCAAAAAGACCAATTCATTAGTACCGAAAGTGCATTTGTTTAGATTGAGCTGCAAGTGGAAATTTTGCAATCTTTCGAGCACTATTTTTAAATGCAATTCATGCTCTTCGGGAGAGCTACAAGCTATTAATATGTCGTCTATATAGGCAAAAACATAGTCTAAGTCCCCCAACGCCAAATTGACGTATCTTTGAAAAGTCTGCGACACTTTTCTAAAGCCAAATGTCATGACTAGAAATTCATAAAGGCCGAAAGGTGTAATGACTGCCGTTTTGGGCACGTCATCGGGAAAAATGGGAATCTGTAAAAATGCGCTTTCTAGATCGAGCGCGAAAAATATAGTTTTTCCAAATAAATTCGCGGAGAAATCGTGTATATTGGGTATGGGATACCTATCCGGAACCGTAACCTCATTTAGTTTTCGATAATCTCCGTAGATTCGCCATTTCCCATTCTTTTTTAAAACCACGTGTATAGGAGTCGCTCAAGGGCTTTTAGAGGGTCTGCAGATACCCATTTTACACCATTTTTCGAATTCATGTTTCGCAATTTCAAGCATTTCGGGGGGTAAACGACGCGCTCTTTGAGCGCACGGCGGACCAGAGGTTTTAATATAGTGATAAATACCTCTTTTTTTGAGAGGTTTCGGTTTATCTATGCCTATGACCGCCGGAAATTTATTTAAAATGTGCGCATATTTGTTTTTAGGATCGAGGAGTGAAATCTGCAAGTTATGGACTGCCTTATTGATTCCCGGAATTATTTCACGGGTATTAGCATTGATCAATTGCTTTTTGTTTAAATCAGGCAATAGGTGGAAATGTTTTAAGGCGTCCCCTCCAAGAATGGAGTAGGGTACGTCTGCCACTACAAAGGTCCAAAAGAGCTCCTGTTAAAATCCTAAATTTAATTTTTTACGCAATGTGCCGTATGTATTAATAACGGTGTCATTCGCGGCGTACAATTTAATGTTAGTCTTTTTGTAGACATGATCACGATGTTTAGGGGTAACAGAAATTTCTGCCCCTGAATCAATCAAAAAGATTTCGTTCGTGGATTTATCCTTAATGTGGAGACGTATTGATCTATTTTCGGCGACATTCGTCTCCATTATATGCCGAATGATCAGTTTAACGATTTTCCCGAGCTGCTATCGTTATCATCTTTATGAATGGGTTTTTTGCGCGACGAGTTATTTTTCTAGGCGAGGTCTACCCAGTCGCATGGCTTGATGCATTTAAAGGCCTTTTTGCCATATTTAGCGTGATAGAGGCAAAAGTGTTTTCTTCTTTTGTGGAAGTTATGATCGCGATCCAGAGATTTAGCTCATTCCCTAGTCTTTTTAGTAGGGGTATGGTTATCGCGATTATGAGTCTGCTTGATTAGAGCGTCTATTCTTGTTATGACCTTCGAGAACATATGTGCATCAGTTTGTTTGATGTCACAGATTGATGGGCCCTTATCATAAAGATTTGAATGCACCTGATCCGCTAATGCCACTACGGTAGCCTCATTTGCCGGTGTTACGTCATTAGTAAGAAAAACCCGTATATTAGACGGTAAGTTGGCTCTCCAAGCTTTCAGTACCAAAGAGCGCGGCATTTCTCTTCCAGTGACACTAATTAACTCGTGTAAATATTCCGAGGGCTTACGTGTGTCCATAGGAACACCTTGAAATAGCTTGTGAAGTTTAGCATTTTTCTGATTCAGTAAATTTTTTAAGTAACGTAGCTTTAATCCCTTCATAGCGGTTGTGAGGTTGCAAAAGTTTAATACTGTCTGACATGTCTTCTAAGATGGCTTGACTAAGATTGGGTATGAGATTTATAAATTTGATATTATCGTCAGTTATATTTTGAATAAGCATTTGATACTCATATATCTCAAACCAAGTCGTTGGGTCATGCTGCCAGAAGGGCATGTTTATCTGTTTAAAGTTTACGTTAGGCCTGTGTATAGGCTGAGCACTGTTGCTAGGTCCGCTAGAGGTTACAGTATTTATTGTACTAGTTTGAATTGTATATTGAGAGTCACGACCGTTGTGAGTCTGGCTATTGTTCGCATTGTTATGAATAGGAAGGTGAAACTGATTGTAGTTAGGTACGCGATTTGTTGTTGAATTTTGAGTTGATGTAGTTAAGGTCTGGCTATGTGTATTAGCTAGGCTGTAAGTTAATAACGGATTTAAGATGTTTTGATTACTTGAAGAAATTAAATTTAAATTTTGAAGTGAAGATATTGTATTTAGTTCCCATGAATTTTCAGAATTGCTGTCAGCATGTAAAACCACTGATGATGCTTTTAGTCTTTGAATTTCTAATTTTAGGGTCCGTATTTGTTCATCGTAGATTTTTTGCATATGGTTCAGTTTATTACTGAGCTTCTGTTCCATTCGATTATACGTTTCCCTTGTAGCATTTGACGAACTATTAAAAGATAAAGGGTTTACTTGCAAAAATCTGTGTTGGTCGAATTTATGTACAATGTCCTTATTGTACGTGCCTAGGAAAGTATCGGCTGTGTGCCGATAATTAACTGCAGATGCCTCATCTGAGACAGTTTCCGCAACCCCAGCTAAGTTATTCGCAGAAAGGAACCGTTGGAAATTGCTATCGCTATGCCCCGCGGCACTCCCCCCGCTCGAGTGACCAGAGGGTTCCAATCCCGCGTGAATTAAAGGAGTATCCTCTTTTTGAGAGTTACTCTTGGGAGGCGATTTAAACATGGTCGCAAACGGAGGGTCGCAAGGGTACAGTTTACTGGGTGGTAAAAAAATTTTACCGAGCAGTCGCTGGAGGAATTACGCTCTTAAAATTACTTAAAATTACTTAGAAGCTAGTATGTATGTACAAAATAAATAACAACGCTAGAAAATCGCTCTGGGATGGCTGTAGGAATTCAGAAAAATTTGTATACTTAAATATCGTCGGTTAACTCCCTCGTGTTCAACTGGAAAAGACCGCGGGGGGTCGACAGTTGTAACACTGAGAATTTCCCTTCGAATAAAGATGAAAATCTAATAATATTAAAATGCTTAGTACCGTCGGTTAATTCTTTCGTGTCCAACTGGAAAAGACCGCAGGGGGTCGACAGCTGTAACACTGAGAATTTTCCTTCCGAAACTAGCATGAGTGAAAGAAATTCATCAGAGAGACAAATTTTCCAGCGTTACACACAATATAAAAAAGAAAGAGATCTAACGGAAGTGGCTTGAGAGTTAAAATTTAAATGCAATCGTGGTGTTTGGGCTATTCTCAGTATTCGCACAAAAGATTGTTTGGAATCGGTGCCGAAACACTTCGAATGCTCGCACACCAAGAATTGACAATGAAGAAATTTTTCATTAAAAATATTACTGTGCCATTAAATGAAATGACGATAGATCTCTTCTTAATATTTAAAATAATACATGAAATATATATTTAAAATGTAAAATTGTGTTGTAAATATACAAAAGAGTAAAATAACATGAAACAATATCTATGATAAATTATATCAATATACATATATGTAATTCGCGCGAAAAAGATATTCCGAATGCAGCTCAGAATCGTTATTAGAATTAAAATAAACTAAAATCGGTGCTATTGGCATTTACACAAAATCATGCGAGTTGAATATGAATTTAATATTTAGATTAAAATTAACGGGTGTCTCCAACCGCTGATTGCCTGTTGTGTGTGCCGTAAAAGATTAATGAAATCTACGAGTATAACACTTCCAACAATCCAGGAAGAAAGATCCCGCCATTCAATATTCAAAATAATTCTCCACCAAAGGTTGCAAGATAAAAATAAAAAAACTATTAATTATTAAATATCAACAGGTGTCTTTGTTCGCTATTGCCAGTCGTGAGTGCCGTAAAAGATTTATGAAATCGACGAGCAACACACTACTAGCGACGCAAGACAAAGAGCCTGTATTGAGAACATTCAAATGACCTTCTATAGAAAGTCGTTGAATTTTCAAAAATAATATTGCGACGATAGCACAGCGTCGCGAAATACAAGCAAAATTCGATGATAGAGCGCGAGAGAGAGAGAGAGCGCGCCCCACCGCGCGTGCGACTCTCCCACCGCGCACTATCATCAATGATCCCCCACCATACCTAACTCAGCGCGAGTATAGATAATGACTCGCGCTGGATCCGAAAGATAGTTCGGCCAAGGTGCTCCTTGGTGAAAGCCACAGAACGGATACGCTTAACCGAGACTAGAGGTGCCCCTCTGTCTCAGTATAGCTACCCAGCTGCGGCCCGAGCTCACTTCCCCGCAATCGAGGTGCTTCTCGATTTCCTGGGCGTAATCACGAGGTGCCCCTCGTGAGCGCCATCCCGTAACACGTGCGAGGTGCCCCTGGCACGTATATCCGGCGCGAAAGTCGAGGTGCCCCTCGCTTTCGTGCGAAACTCCCGTAACCGAGCTTCCACGAGGTGCCCCTCGTGGTAGCGAGGTCCCGTCGGGAGACTCTCGAGGTGCTCCTCGCAAAGGTCTCTCACCCGTCCCCGAAATCCTGTCCTCGTCATACCGAGCGGAATTTATATTACGCGACCGACGCGTACTAGCACTTATGATAGTAATAGTATAGCATATCGCGTACGACCGAGTACACGTTAATAGATAGCGTATGAATAATTAGTCGGCTATAATAAAATCAATCGGGATATATATGCTTCGAGTATAAGATACACCGTATACATTAATATCACTATTTTCTCTATCTTATAGAATGATTGATGAAACGGAGACGCTGAACGTCGATAAGCAATCAACATCCGAATATAGCTAATACAGCTTCGAATCATCGCCAATTTATTATATTATTTTCTTTGTACTTTTTCTTTGTTATTATTGATTACCAAAATATACACAGTGTTAACATTTCAACTAAACTCTTGGCCATTTATTTAAATACCCGAACGTGAACTACTTGCATCCCCTTACCATATATATATATATATATACATGTATATCTATATACCGAAGCAATACACCCTGGATTTCTCGTGAGCATTCGGCAAGGGCAGGATGTGAGAACGTGACCCAAAGGGGGTAACGTTACAATATGATGAAATTTTCGAAGGGTGTCTCCGTCCACTAATTTCCGGTCGAGTGTGCCGTAAAAGATTTATGAAATCGACGAGCACACCTTCCCAGAAAAGTGGGACAAAAGAGCCCGTCGTTTAATCATAAAAATGCAAGCCTTAGATGGAAAGAGAAAAGAGAAAAATCACTTTTTTCCTCCTTCCCTTTTTTAAAAGATATAAAAATTTAAAAGCGAAAAATAAATAAATTTATAAAATTATATAAGCCAGTAGGCCGATTCCCCCGCACTCGCGATGTTATAAAATTAAAATAAAGTGTTGTTTCGAGATGATGATATGCGGTGATGCTCCTCGAAGAAATGACCGTTGATTTTAAATGTTAATGGAGCTAGACGCTACCATTTGATTTTAAACTTTCAGAACGACCGAAATTACCAAATTGTGCGAAAAATAAAATTTTACAACTAACTCTAGAAAACGCACGAGCAAATTCGGAAAAATTAATTTCAAACCTGAATTTACACGCGGTCACTAATAATTTTTTGAAGAACCTTGCATGTGCGAAGGATTTACCTCGAAACAATATCACGTTCCTTCTGTGAAGGCTCGAGGCTGGGCCGCGATGGAGCGTCCAGACGAAGGTCTGTACTCTAAGAAGTGATATGCTAAATGAACTACATAGTGCACACATGGGAGTTGTGAGAATGAAGATGATAGCTCGTTCTTACATTTGGTGGCCCGGTATAGACTCACACATTGATGATAAGTGCAAAAGGTGTGAAATGTGCCTTAGAAATGCGAACAACCCACCTAAATCTTCATTGCACATTTGGAAATGGCCCGAGGGACCCAATCACCGGATACATGCAGATTTTTGTGGACCGATAATGGGAAAAATGTATATCATTATTACAGATTCGTACTCTAAGTGTATAGATATCAGAGAATTAAACGATATTAAGGCGGGAACCACGATTGATATTTTAAAAGATTATAGTGCAACGTTGGGAATTCCGAGTAAACTTGTTACCGACAATGGTCCGACTTTTTGCTCTAAACAATTTGAAGAGTTTATCACTGCTAACGGAATAGTGCATCATAAAACAGCTCCGTATCATCCAGCTAGTAATGGCACAGCGGAGAACTCAGTGAAAACCTTCAAGGAAAAATTTAAAATTTTAATGCGAGAATGTGGATCAAATAAAGAAGCAATGGCAAAGTATTTGTTTCACTATAGATCATCACCTCACTGTACTACCGGAGTAAGCTCAGCAGAGCTACATATAGGTAGGATATTTAAAACCAGATGGGATTTACTTAAGGAAAAAGTGGGTGAACGCGTTGCAAATAAACAATCAGACCAGAAAAGATTTTTCAAGGGTAATCGAGAGGTTAAATTTGAAGAAAAAGAGGTTGTTATGGCTAAAGACTACGCGAAGGAAAATTGGCGTAAAGCTGAAATAGCCAAACAGATTAATCCAGTTACTTATAACATTAAAACAGACGATAATAGAGTCTGGAAAAGACATGTTGATCAGTTGCGAAAATGTAATTTAGAAATGGATAAGAGCGATAGGTCTAGTATACTAGTAGATTTTATGAATACACAATCGAATAGGGAATTAGATAATCAGAACACGCCAAGCGAATGCGATTCTGTAATCGTTAATGAACCTATAGTTGTGAGCGATCAAAATAATAGTGATAAGTCCAATACACTCAAAGTAAGTCCACGTACAAATTCAGTTAATCAAAAAAATGTAACTCCTGCGCCTTTGCGGAGATCAGCGAGGGTGATTAAGCCCAAAAGAATTTTTGACATTTAATTATTTTATTAATAAATGTATGTATTTAGTAAGGGTGGAGGATTGTAATGTATTCGTATCATCCGTAAGAGGGCGCTTAATCCGTAACTATATGTATGCGAGCGAGCACGCGAATAACCAGATAAATACGAACCGTGCCGACGTACACACGCATATACTTTTATATACTACTGAATAAATATATCTTAACTAAATAAAACTAGAACTGTGTATTTATTTAACAACACAACATACTTGATGCTTGCGCTGGCGAATCAAGGAAGTATGCCTGCCTTGTCTCGACTGAAGGTTGTAGGTAAGTAGAAGTTGCTTAGGGAGTTACCCTGTGATGAGGTAGAGTGCATGGCAGTTGGTACAGCAGTGACCTTCATTGTTAGCTGCTGCTACATCAGTTGAGATGAGGGAGGTGGCGTTGCGTCTTCTAGTTAATTCCACAAGACGCAGCAATATATATAGATATAACTAATGTTATTCTTATATCTGTTCCTGTTCCTATTTTTTTTCTTTTTGCCTGTAAAGGTCTTATACGTATTTTCAGTTCCTTTTTTCGTGCAGAGGTTTTTATGCACGATTTGTCAGAGATATCTTATCTGGTTTTAGATGTCAGGCTAATAATCTATATTGAATAAATATTTAGAAGACGTAGTATATACAACAACAATCTATACTTTAATCTTACAGTTAATATTTTTTTGTATTACGTTAAATAATTATATTTTTTATTATAG
>UELU01136807.1:0-18056 GCA_900490025.1 Megastigmus dorsalis | reverse complement strand
ATGTAGGAGGAATGGACGAGACGAGGACAGGAAAATTTTCAAAACTCTGCGCAATCGTGTGAAACTCTCTATTCGGAACTCTCGTGCTAATTACATTCGCTCTAAGATACAGACTAGTTCGAATAGCAAGTCCCTATGGAATCTCATGCGGGAACTGGGAGTAAATAGTAAAAATACAAGCATGGAACCTTTACCCGTTAGTGCAATCGTGCTTAACACGCATTTTGTAAGCGGTTCAAGCTCAGTCTCTGAGATTTCCTTTTCACTTGCGCCTATTTCTCCTGACTCCAACTTCTTCTTTAAACACGTCACGCCGGATGAATTATTACGTGCAATTTTCCGTTCACACTCAAACGCCCTAGGATCAGATGGCATCCCCTTATCATTGTTGAAAGAGAGTCTTCCAGTTACTCTGCCGATCCTCATACACATCATTGATGCCTCATTACAGGGCTGCATTTTTCCCAGTCCCTGGAAACATGCTGTCGTTAAGCCCATCCCTAAAATACGTCCAGCATTACGGCCGCAAGATTGGCGACCAATCAGCATACTATGCGCTGCTTCCAAAATACTCGAATCAGTCGCGTACGAGCAGATGGAGACCTACATCGCGCAGAGCTCTCTTCTCGATCCGCTGCAGTCAGGTTTTAGGAAGGAGTTCAGCGCTTGCACTGCACTTGTAAAGATAACGGACGATATAAGGACTGGAATTGATCGAGGAATGCTGACTCTCTGCGCTTCTATCGACTTTGCACAGGCTTTCGACTCTGTTAATATTAAATTGCTGCTTTTTAAATTGCGCTCGTTGGGCTTCTCTGAGTCATGCTGCAAATTGGCTGAGTCCTTCCTCTCATCTCGTACGCAATACGTGGTTGACCCCCAGGGAGGACATTCGTCGATACTGAGAAGAGAATCTGGAGTGCCCCAGGGATCCATTCTTGGAGCTCCCTTTTTTGCGCTTTTCATCAATGATCTTCCAGCCTGCCTTAATAATTGTACATATCACATATATGCCGACGACCTCTTGATATACCTCCAAGGCGAATTTATTGACATAGGGAATGCTATAAACAAGCTCAATAACGATCTTGAAGGCGTGCATCGTTGGGCGCTGAGCAACGGCCTATCGATTAATACTTCAAAAACTAAGTGCATGTGGCTCGGTAGCAGAGGGTTGGGTTCATCAGCAGGCTTAATGCATGCGACCTGCCTCCAATCACCTTCAATTGCGACATCATTGTACCGTTTAGATCAATGAAACTTTTAGGCTTCACTATTGACAGCACCCTCACCTTTGACGAGCAATGCATTAACGCATCTCATTGTTGTTTTGCAGCACTCAATCGCCTTAACAGGTATAACGATGCTATACCATGCGACACCAAAACTTTTCTAGTTAAATCCTTAGTGTTACCATACTTCGACTATTGTGCTCCTCTCTATGCCGGATTGTCGGGGATTCTCGGTCTTAAAATGCATCGATCTATGAACGCCTCCTTACGTTTCATAACGGGAAAGCGTAAATCAGAGCATATTTCTACCGAATACCCTTGCCATGACATAATGACTTTCTCCGTGAGAGTTCAATATTTAACGCTCCTCATGCTAGCAAAGATAATGCGCACACACCAACCTGGCTACTTGGCGTCGCGCTTTTCATTTAGATCGTCGAATGCGCAGGGATCCAGACGAGCGTCACCACTTGATCTCGAAATCGGCTACTGCTCAACTAGCACCTGTCAAAGTGTCTTTTATGTTTACGCTGCAAGACTGTGGAACGTGACCCCAGTCTCCATTCGCACATTTTACAGCCGCCCTGTTTTTAAATTTAAGCTGCGTGAATTTTTATTGAGCAATGTAATATCGCTGTTGTAAATATTAGCATTTAAGTTTTAAGTTCTATATATTTATTTTACGTGTATTCTTTTTATTTTTTACTTATGGACATTAATTATTTTTGTAAGGGCATATTCACGCCCCTGAGTGCGCACATTGATATAATTGTAAACATTTTTGTAATTGGCCTTGGCCACACAGGACCTTGAGTCCTTGGATCAATAAATTCACTACTCTACTCTACTCTACTGCCCTACTTAAACTAACTGATGACATATGCTTAGATATTGAAAGAAGGATGATAACATTGCTGTTGCTCTTCGACTTCAGCAAGGCGTTTGACACTATATCTGCTTCGAGACTGTTGAGCAAATTGCGCGATCTCAGATTCTCGAGGTCCGCACTCCTGAGATTAAATCGTATTTACAAGGCCGTACAAAGGTTTGAAAAAATTTGAAAAAGATCATATCCGACATATTTTAAGCTGTTCTTTCGAATGGTGATACCGATTTTTTTTTAAATACTCCGGCAAAAAAATATTGCGTGTTTTTCACGAAAAAAAGTTGAAAAATTTGGAAATTTTCAACTTTATGAATTTTTTTCATAAGGAAAATGCAATGACAATAATTCAAAATACTGCAAAAAAGTGCAATCGCTGTTCAAATATTACGGGAAATTTTTTTCATAATACTAAAATATTTTTAACCTCTTCAAAATGGGCATATTTCGCAAAATCCCAAAAACTCAAAATATATTTAATAAGCAATTTTTCAGGCAACTTCTTAGAGGGCTCTTTTACAACTAAAAAGAAGGTTTTAAAAAATTTCTGAAAAATCTTATCCGGCGTATTTTGACCTGTTCTTTCGAATGGTGAGACTTACTTTTTGCTAAAATACTCTTGAAAAAAAATATGGCGTGTTCATAAGCAGTGAATCTTCATAGTATGGTACTTTCATATCTTGCTGAATGCTTGTACTTTATATTAAACATACACTGCGCAACAAAATTATCGCAACAAAATTTTTCATCGAAAAATTGACTTTTTTCAAATGCTTGTAACTCGGTCACTTTTCATCGTATTGAGATAATTTTTTTTAATTTTTGTAGGGAATTACATGCACTTTCAGGAAAAAATGATATCCAATAGTTGCGAGACAATGCCACATTGGTATGTCTTAATCAGGCCTACCAACTTTTTTTCTTAAAAAACGCAATAGTTTGCACGTTTGTCTGGATTACCAAAAAATTTTTTTCAAAAAACCACAAATACCATCTTAAAGTATACTTTCCAACGAGTATTAAGAAAAATCGACCCTCTACGATTTTTTTTGACCGAGTTATGCCATTTTAAAGATATTCCTATGTTCTAGCCAAATACCGCCAACATCAGCATTACCCGATACGTATATACGATACATTAGGGACCCCGCGGCTCATCACTTCCGCAGTATTTTTTTACTCCAAGCCCTATGCACCTAAGACCTTTAGTAACGTGTATTACCACCTCGCTGACGAATTACCTCTCCTAAACGTTGTTGCATATTAATGCATGCTCTAATTGAATCTTGAGGTATCTCGAGCCAAATTTGATTCAGAATTCTCTCAAGCTCTTGGAGGTTAGCAGGAGGTCTCTGTAAGTTACGTAATCGCCTACCCATCATGTCCCACACATGCTCTATAGGATTGAGGTCAGGGCTATTAGCAGGATGAGGCAATACCTCTACGTTGTTTCCTTCCAAGTACGAATTATCCTTGCAGTATGGGGACGTGCATTATCCTGCATCAAGATGAAATTAGGGCCCATTTTCCGACTTATTGGAATTACGTGAGGACGTAAAACTTCGTTTATGTAACGTCCCGCTGTTAGTCCTGGGGGTGGGATAATCACTAAATCTGATCGATGGTTTATTGATATTCCAGCCCATACCATAACGGATCGTCCACCAAACGCTCGAGTTGGATCAACGTGATGTGGTGCAAAACGTTGTCGTCTACGACGCCAAATTCGAATCCTAGCATCGTTTCCGTAGAGACAAAACCGAGATTCGTCTGTAAAAAACACATGTCTCTACTCTCTAGGTGTCCAATGTCGATAATTACGGGCGTAATTTAGATGAGCTCGACGGTGAACTGCTTCTAAATTAGGCACTCTAGAACGAATTCGTGGTCTCAAATCCCTTTCATGAAGGCGTCTCCTTATCGTCTGAGCGCTAATTCATCTGCCTGGTAAAGCATTATCCCCAATTTGACGCGCAACCTGCCTTGGGTTGCGCAGGGTTTCATTAACAATGTTGCGATCCTCTCGATTTGTAGTAATCCTATGTCGACCTTGACCAGACCTCCGGCGATAAGAACTGTTAAGCGATGAATCCCCATTCTTCTGGATATATCGCTTTCACTCAGTCCCACTTCTAGCAGGGCAACAATTCGAGCAGATTGGATTTCAGTAAGCCGAGGCATTTCGATTAAGAATATGTTACTGAAATTTTTAATTGCTGTGTACGCTGTATAGTAAAATTAATTTTAAATGATCTTTCGCCTTAACTCTTGGCCAGTATGCCGCTTAAATTTTAACTTTATTTTTTTTAATTGATTTGTCGGTAGGGTTGGTAATTTTACCAAAAGTTTGAAGCTGCAATATTAAATGTAACGAAAACGTAGTGGTGTAATTTTAAATAAAGCTACACTTTTCATGGATTAATTTTAAAAAAATAATGTGGTTTCTTGGTTTATGAGGGTTTAGGATAGCTCCCGGGGCACGAATTTATTAAATGTCATCTGATAATTTTTCAGGGCTACGTATCGGGTAATGCTGCGGGTTGGCAGTATTTGGCTAAAACATATGAATATCTTTAAAATGGCATAACTCGGTCAAAAAAAATCGTAGAGGGTCGATTTTTTTTTAATACTCGTTGGAAAGTGTACTTTAAGATGGTATTTGTGGTTTTTTGAAAAAAAATTTTTGGTAATTCAGTTAAACGTGCAAACTATTGCGTTTTTTAAGAAAAAAAGTTGGTAGGCCTGATTAAGACATAGCAATGTGGTATTGTCTCGCAGCTATTGGATATCATTTTTTCCTGAAAGTGCACATAATTCCCTACAAAAATACAAAAATAAAAAAAATTATCTCAATACTTTTAAAAATCTTGTTTTCAGAAAAATGCGTTTAAAGTTTTGAAAACCGAAAAATGGTACTTACGATTCAATCAGCGATTTCAGGGGCATATAATAGGCCTTCAACCTCTTCGTACATGCTGTTGTTAATATTCTGTAGCTCTCTGTGAGCCTTAGACCTTCTAATTGTATTTATCCCCTTAAATTAGTAACCTATGTAGAGACATTATTAATATTTTCTGATATTGCTGATATCCTTCTGAGCTGTCAAAAGTATAGTTTAAGCTCTTCTTCTGCGGCAGGTCTATGTTTTCAGGCTATGTTTCATCATGGATAGGTCGAAGTTTATGGAATACAAACTAGAAGCGCTACATATAGTTGAAACAGATAATACGGCCAAAATCAGATGGCTTGGAAAAGAGCACATATAATCTTTCTAGGACCATAAGGCATGAAGGCAAAAGGAAGTTTTTCTCTCTCTCTCTTATTTTATTATTTTGCACTTGCTCTGAATTAGACCACGGTTAGAGCGGAAGACAGCAAGCTGCGGGCGTGGGAATCCTTTTTCAACGCTGCGAGGCTGACGGGCCGATAAGCACGCTGACCGATCATATCGTAAATCATTGACGAGATAGGCGAGTGACAGTCAACAAGACTTTTGACCCGAGCGTTGTTAATTTTGAATAAGCGGCCGTGACAATCGGGTCACAGAGTCGCGTCACAATTAGAGTCATGCGCTCGAGATCTTGATCTTGAGCAAACAAAGTACTTTCCAGTTTCGCAATCGAAAACTTTACGGTCAATTGAATGCTAATCAATGTGGGTGTGATTTAGTAAATACCGTTCCTTTCTCGGCAGTAATGCGAGAGCGATTATACATCAAGACGAGTAACGTCTACGCAATCATTACACGCTACCAAATACGTGATTTTTATGCATTTTCCGTATTCGATTAGAATCGCAGCTCCATAGCAAAATTTTAACAAATAATTTCTATCGAGTTTTAAAAAAATATAATAGAATTTAACCTTCATAAAACAACATTTACAGAATTTACCTTATAATGGTGTTTAAAATACGAAACTATAATTTAAAATGTCATAGAAATATATTGCGTTAAAAGTTCAAGAGAAAAAATATTCACTAGGAGCAATAAGAATTGAATTGGATCAGATTAAAACAATAGGATTCGATAAACTAATGCCACCTTATTTTTTATCCCTATACAATTTCAATATTGACTATATATTTATCGAAGGTGATAATACAAACCAAGATTATGTTTTTATTGTAGTATGTATGTTTTTATCTTTGCTTTCCATTTTGTGTAACTGTCCATAGTTTCAACATAATTACTGTTATTTATGATATATAAATGAATCATATGCTATTTGCAGAGATGAGATGCTTCCAACACCAGTACCAGAGATTCAACGTACAAATTTGGCAACTACTGTTCTGCAACTAAAAACAATGGGTATAAACGACTTGTTACACTTTGACTTTATGGATGCTCCTCCTGTTGAATCTCTTATTATGGCTTTAGAGTCACTACATAGTTTAAGTGCTCTTGATGATGAAGGTCTCTTAACTCGACTTGGACGACGAATGGCAGAGTTTCCACTTGAACCCAATTTATCTAAAATGCTTATTATGAGTGTTCATCTACAATGTTCTGATGAAATATTGACAATAGTTAGCATGTTATCTGTTCAAAATGTTTTTTATAGGTATTTCTCAATTTTTATTTGACTTTAATATTGAAGTGAATCTAACACCTAATATTCTGAAATATTATTACAGACCAAAAGATAAACAGGCTTTGGCAGACCAAAAAAAGGCTAAATTTAACCAAGCAGAAGGTGACCATTTAACACTACTTGCTGTATACAACTCATGGAGGAACAATAAATTTAGCAATGCTTGGTGCTATGAAAATTTTGTACAAATTCGAACACTTAAAAGAGCTCAGGATGTTCGTAAGCAATTACTAGGTATCATGGATAGGTACGATTTATTTATTAATCAGATATATTGCAATAATAGAAAAGGAATTGCTTATTTATTAACTTTATTTGTATTGTTTTTCAATTCCAGGCATAAACTAGACGTAGTATCTGCAGGAAAAAATACTGTTCGCATTCAAAAAGCTGTATGTTCAGGTTTTTTTAGAAATGCTGCAAAAAAAGATCCACAGGAAGGGTATCGTACACTTGTTGATAGCCAAGTTGTATATATTCATCCAAGTAGCGCACTTTTTAATCGACAGCCTGAATGGGTTAGTATCTTATCATTTTAACTATAACAGTTTCAGAGCAAAACAATCAATACAATATCATGTATATCCTTAGTTAATTTAATTCTTGTTCATAGATTATTTTAATTATATGCGCTTATAATTTCGATAATTTATTTTTTATATAGACTCGATTTTTGTATTTACTCAACAAGTATAACAAGATGTAGGTTATTAGTGGTTGGTCGTAAATGAAAAAGTAATAGGTCGTATTAACAATATTGAAATAATGAGAATTTTTACAGCACATATCATAGATTTTGGACAGTCCACTTCCCGGTTTTTTCCGCAGCTATATTCGCGCGACTCCCAAACATATTTAATAATAATAAAAAAAAGATTAGAGAAAAGATAATGATAATAATAAATATTTGTAATAAAATTATGAGAAAGATATGATTTGATAATAAATAAATAGTTATTTAATTAATGAATATGTATTTATGTATTTATTGATTGATTAATATTTTAATAAACACGTAAATTAATTGTTCGATAATGCAATATTAACTAACGTGTACTATTAAGCAGCAATTTATTTATTTATTTATTTATTTATTTATTTATTTATTAATACCAGAAGAAAATATACAATAAATTGCACATAATAACACACTACAAAAGTAACCCAGCAGAGGAAAAACTTTTCCTGTTCGCTGGTCTGGCTCTATATAAACTAAAAGACTTACAAACTAAAATACTAAAATGATTCATCGCTGTTGTATTCTATGCAAATTAAACTTCGCTTCTTAATTCCTAGTAACATAGTTACTAGGTTAAGTCGTGTGTGTAAATTTTCATGTACCATATGTATTGTACTTCTTCATTTCCAATACCTAATCAACATTGCACTTACTTTTATAAACATCTCTGTTGATGTATTTCTGTTTCTCTTGTATATTTCTTTCTCCAAGTTGTTTAATCTTGCGGGATATGTTAGGCCAGCTGCATATGTCATACGATAGTGTGGGAACATTTCTCTATGTTGTATGGCGGAATCACATTTAAAAGAAGAAGTGAAAACAATATCATCTACTATACTATTATATCGTTGAATTTCGGTTGTCTCGATATAGGCTGCATTGAATTGGTGAACGTTTGTATGCCTCTAACTCCTCTATAAAAATATAAAAGTGCTTTGTTATTTCCAAGTTAAAGACATTCTATATTCATTGTTTTATTTGATTTGTTTTCCTGAAGGATTAGGGATTTGATTTACTAAAATTTTGTTTGGTTTTTCTGTTGCTATTTTGTCTATTCTTGTAAAGACTTCTTCTATAGGTTTAAGAAGAGATAACTTTCTCTTTTTTATATAATGTTGATGTTTTATTCCTTTTATTTTTGGGTAGTGACATAAGTCATAGTTCTATTTAATAGTTTTTTGCGTAGAATGGACAAGTCTGGTTTCATTGATGTTTTTAATGGTTTCTTCAGCTATATTAATTGCTATGGTTTGATTGCATTTTCTTCCAGTTATAGTTAGAGATTCTGCGATGAGATCTATTATTATAATTTTCAGTTACCGTGTGCACACATATATATATATATATATTCTTACGTCTTGTATTAGTTTATCTGTAACTATCACATCCCCATGAACTTCCAATGTATGATGTGACAATGCCGTGTTCCTTGAATGTATTGTGGTTGAATGTAGTAAATAGTTTTTTAATGTGTAACAGTCTATTTCTTCGTTCATTAATTTACTCTTATCCAATTTTTATGTTTGTTTGAAGGCTTGTATTGTTCTTGATATTCTTCATTTTACTCGGTAGTTTATTGAAGTTATTTAGTGCTATTATATAACTATTTTTTATACTTATGTTTCTGAGTCGTCTAGGGATTTATATGCTTTTATTTCTTGTTGTGTTGTTAGATTCTAAATATTTCTCTTCTAACACCGTGTAATGGTAAATTAGTGATTCATAGATAAAAGTTTATTCAATATTTAGTGGATTTTTGTCAAGGATAAAGTTGTTCTTGTTTACTAATTTCAATAATCTATTGTGTAAATTTTGTAAACATCTTTTTCTACCTGCATATGCCACTCCCCAGGCCAGTAAACCATAAGTAGCTATACTGTGAAAAAGTGCATAATACAGCATTCTCATATTTTCTATGGACATGATTCTAGATTTGTAGAAAGTGAAAGTGAGGTATTTATTTTTATCGTAAATTTTATTGATGTCTACGTTCCATCTCAAGTTACTGTCGAAAATAACTCCTAGATATCATGTTTCATCTATTCTTTTTATGTTGTTACCCTGGATATTTATGTTCAAATTTTTCGGTGTGCTATTGCAATTATTTCCAAATTCCATATACACTGTTTTATCTGTATTTAAAGACAATTTATTTAGTGCTAACCAATTTTCTTTTTGTTGTAAATAGATGTTCATTTTAGTTTCAACCTCTAGCCAATTGTTTCCAGTTGTTATTATTGCAGTGTCGTCCGCGTATGATAATATTGTGTTTTCAGGCAAACAGTTTAATAAATCGTTGATATAAATGATAAATAGTAATGGTCCTAGTATAGTACCTTGCAGAACTCCCTTGTTGATATTTTCGAAATTGCTGTTATAATTGTTTACTTTGACTAATGCCATAATTATACAGTTTGTCTAGTAAGATTTGGTGATCTACTGTGTCAAATGCTTTTGCTAGATCCAGGAAGGTTATTGCTATTGGATTACTTGTGTCGAGTTGATTGTAGATTATGTTTGTAATGTCACATAACGCATCTTTTGTACTTTTCCCTTTTCTGAATCCAAATTGTTTACTGGATAATAAGTTGCACTCAATACAAAAGTATGCTATTCTTTTATGCAATAGTTTTTTAAATATTTTGGCGATGTTTGATATCAAAGCTATAGGTCTGTAGTTTGTTGGTGAGTGCTTTTCTTTTGATTTATGAATTGGAATTATTTCAGCTAGTTTTAGATCTTCTGGCCATATTCCCTTTTCTATGCATTTATTAAAAATGTGTGCCAAAGGAAAAGAGATGCATGTTGCCAGTGTTTTTAGTGTTTTGGCATTGATTCCAGCAACACCTCCATTTTTTTCCCATATTTAGTATAATTCCTTGTATCTCTGTGTTGTTTGTTGGTTGTAAAAAGATCTTATTCATTGGTGGTAATTTAATGCTCTGATTCCTTGGTGTTTGTATTTTATCTACAAATGTTTTGCCAACATTACAGAAAATCTCTTTAGTATTTTTAATTTTTTTTATTTTCGTCTATGATGTAGTTAATATTATTACTATTTTTAGAATTTTTTCCAATTTTTTTGTTAATTATTCTCCAGAGATTTTTTGGATTGTTAGTGTTTTTTTGTATCTGCTCTTTATCGAATTCTTCTTTTGCTTTATTTGTGATCTTATTAAGAAGTTTGAAGTAATTTTTATAATCTTCTTTTTTATTTTGATTCTTTGGATCATATTTCCAAATCTTATAAAGTTTTTCCTTCTTCTTGCATGATATTATAATTGCTTTTGTTAGCCAATTTTTTCTCGGTCTCTTATTATTTTTATCATTTTTATTTACATATTCGGATTTACTTAGACATATTTTAATTTTTTCCATTAGGTTATTCCGCTGGGTATTATAATTATTAAATAAAATAAAAGTAAATGTTAATAATATATTCACTTATATTGGATTATTAACCTTTGAAGGACAGAAAATTTTTGGTTCTAATCAACTTTTCATTTGACCCAAAATTTATATATAAATTGAACGGATTGTTCATTCTAAGTTTCCAACCTCACGGGTTTTTTACTATTATAGCGTTATAGTTTGTATACCCATGTTGTTTTATTCGTTGAGTACGAAGAAATAGTAAAGAAAATGCTGGAGGCACCCTTTGCCTTGAAAATCGCAATTTCAAGGTCAAATTGTTTTTTTTTTTTACTATTTCAGCCTGAAAGTTGGTATACCTATTGCGGTATCTATGTATTAAACAACATGCGTATGTGAAGGTGCGCCGTATGAGAATAAGCGAGCGTAGATACATGCGTTTTCGTGTCGAGTAGGACGAAGACAGTAGACGGGATTAGGTGTGAGCACTGACAGCGGCCGCGGGCATTCGTTGTACGATATCGATATTGTGGTTAACGTCTCACAACACAGGTACTGCTGTATTGTAAACAGGTGTATTAATTAATTAAACCCGAATATAATTATTAATTAATCACACCCATGTTTTTTGATGCGCTGAGTACGAAAAAAATAGTGAAAAAAAATGTTGAATACATCCTTGACCTCTAATTGACGAGCTATCTTCTACCAAAAACGCAGCAATATCCAACTTCATCCGTAGAGATGTACAATGGCTTCTTCAGTCCCTGTTATCTAAAATAAACGTTGACGATACCTTCCTTAAATAGAGCTTTTCAAAAAACTAGTAGCTCCATTGAATTTTATAGAAGAAATGCTCCAACTTTCGCACTTTGTGTGATCCAGACCAATGAAGTTGACGTGGCGAAAATGGGATCTCTTCGCGGTGTTTGAAAAAACGTTTAGCCTTTAAATCATGATTTTTAAGATCAAACAATCAAATCAACACTATTTTTCCCTTATTCAACACATCAAATTTTGCCTGAAAACATCAAATTGTTTGTGTGCCTTGGGTGGTCGATATATCGGCAAACATGAGGTCTCTGGATAAGATAGGATACTTTGGTTCCTACCGAAAATCCAGAGAGGTAGAAGGAAAATATGTGTGTTAAAATCCGTCGGGTAATGACAAGTCAGCCTGTGAAGCAATCAGCTGGGCTTGTAACTAAGCTGAACGCCAGATTCACGAAAAAAAGAGTGTAGTATAAGTATATGTGTGGTATGTGTATCGCTAAAACTGAAGAAACGTTTCGACAGAGGTCGATGGAAGTTATTGCAATGTAAGATTGAGAAATTACTATAGAAGTTTCGGGCTGTAACACGTTCGAGGCCGCGATATCGGTACCATCACCACAAAAATAAGCAAAAAGATAATGAATAAGGTAAGATTTCGCGCGAACTAAGTTCGTATCTAAAACCAATTTTGTAACTATCTAAATAATACATTCCCTAAACGATTTGAAGATCTACTATGCGCAATGTGTGTGCGTCTGTGTGTTACTTTTCTTATTGCATACCTCTCTGTTACAATATTGAGAAATAAATAAAACTATATATAATATAATACAATAAGATACAATAAATACGTAATATGATACCAATTACAATAAAACATTAAAGGGTATGTGAATAGGTACTTTCCAATTTTAGTCCATTTTTACGAATCAATTTGAAAATATAAATATGATATTTACATTATGATGGCTCAAATTATATTAAATACTGATTACAATATATTCATAAAATATTCGAAAAAAATCTATATCGACGAAATAGCAGTGCGAGATTCATTGTGATTTCAGGTGGCACGGCTCGATAGTGGTTGAGTAGGCAGGGCTAGTTACCAGGAAATTATGTTTTGTTGATTCTCCGATGTTGTTCGAAGTCCATTGTTGCTCTGTATCGATGTTGAGTTTTGGTTTTTCTCTGAAAACATTAAATCAAGATTAATTAAAGGGATTTCCCCAGAAAGATAGCTTGCAAATTATGAATAGTCCGATAATTGCTGTTATCGCGCATCCTGTGTATAGCGTGTGCTGTTACACTTATGGTACATTATATTGCATCAATTTATACGTTTATTAATTCCTATATTTTCTAATGTCTGTAGTACTTATTGTTATTAGTAATAATTACACAGGCCAACAAAATGAGACCGACCTCCTTACCCAGAAACCAGACTATACTTTTCCGAAGGTTTTCGGTGCGCTGACTCCAAATCTGGCCTCAGAATTGCTATATCACGTCAGGATTTTGAGATATCTTAACCTAAATGTGCAAAAAACACCATTTTTGCCCATATTCGAGGTTATATAAGCACGACGCATTTCTTTTTCACAAAAAAGTACACCCGGGATCTTAAAGTATAAGTCTTCCTCTTTCAAATGGCGTCGAGTTTGTTCAAATATCTTTTTTTTTTCGATGCGATAGTACAATTTTAAGTTTACAAATTTTCAAATTTTCCTACATCTGGAAAATTACACAGGCTGACAATTTTCAGAACCAGAAAGCAGATAATACGTCCCCGAAGGTGTTTAATGCGCTGAATCCGAATCTGGTCTCAGAATCGACCCATCACCCTCTGTTTCCGAGATATTCTAACCTAAGAATTCGAAAAATACGTTTTTTTGCTATATTTGAGGTTATGTAAGAAAATTTGAAAATTTGTAAACTTAAAATTGTACTATCTCATCGAAAATAAAAGATATTTGAACAAACTCGACGCCATTTGAAAAAGGAAGACTTATACTTTAAGATGCCGGGTGTACTATTTGTGAAAAAGAAACGTGTGCTTATATAACCTCGAAAATGGGCAAAAACGGTGTTTTTTGCACTTTTAGGTTAGGATATCTCAAAATCCTGACGTGATAGAGCAATTTTGAGGCCAGGGTTGGAGTCAGCGCATCGAAAACCTTTGGAAAACTATAGTCTGGTTTCTAGGTAAAAATTTTGTTGACCTGTGTTATGAAAGCAAACAGCAAAAGAACGAATTTATATACTTAACCTTTAGAGGGCCGGGATGCGTCATATGTTTTTTCATTAATTAAGCACCTAAGTGGGTCTTCGCGGGTTATTTAGGTCTCTGAACTCGACTCTTTCATCAAAATGAAAATTCAAAATGGCGGAATTAATATGGCGGATACTATACCGGGAATCGGTATCGAAATCCGCGGTCCATTTACCTCCACCACATCAGGTTCAACGGCATTTCAAGGTCACATACTGGAAAAGCTGTGTAATATACTTCAAAAACCTTTTTGGAGTTATTGAATCCAAATCCGTTGTTCGTTTGATCTTTGAAGGTCAGTTTAAGGTCATTTCAAAATCTGATGATCTAGATCCTTGCTCGTTTCACTTCTAAGTTGCGTCTTCAACGGTTTCAAGTTGGTATTCTCACTCGCTTGCTGGAGTTCACCAGCGACACATCTTTTTGATTCAATTTGCTAAACTCAGAGTACCACGCTCACTTTACATTAAAGTCCGGCCCCGGTCAAATTGACTGAAATTGCAATATAACATATCTCAAAGCCTTGTGACGTCCTACAGTCCGTTCAAATAATGTAGAATAATAACTAAGAGACAGAAGGCAAGGGAGGATTTTCGCTCGAGAATTCTCCGCTGCTTTCTTTGTAAGTTTGAATTTTGCGTATATTTGAATGGCTGGGACTGGAGAACTCAGACATTAAGACAGATTACGTTTTCCAGACAAACACCAACAATAGCTTAAGATAGAAGAGCAGTTGCGCCATATTACTTAGGCGAACTTAATAAAATAATTATTGCTTACGCTGCCCACTGACGCTTCGGTATCGGAGGCAGGTATAAAGTTCTAGACAGAAATTAGGAAAATCCAAAGCGTCTGTTGGGAGCACATTATTACCGATACTTGGCTAATGATGTTGTTTTCACCAGATCTGCATATAAAGTTTGGAGAACGCTAACTGCTCGAAATAAGAAGAGAGGGAAACGGGGGAGGATCCAGAGGTGATGTGCTGCACCTCGGAATCCAGATAGATGAGTTAACTAAGGAACTATGGAATAAGTAAGACGAGAAAGAGTTCGCACAAGGCGGCTTCAGAAAAAAATAAAGTACAAGATAGAACAAGTTCGATTGGGAAAGCGAGAGAAACAAAATAAAACGGAAGGAGTGCGCACAAGGCGGCTCTAGAAAATAAAGTCTATTGAATAAATAAATATGGTTACAAGAGTGGAAATTGTGAGAAAGTTAAATTGTGAAGAAATCAAGTGAGTTTATAAGAAATTAAGTAACGAGCAAAATAAAGATTCAAGTTTTAAGAATATATACCGAAATAAGTGTTGTATTATTTCGCAAAAACAAGTCATCTACCAAATCAACAGGAAAAGCAGAGACAAAAGGAGCAGAAACGAGAAGGGATAAAAAAGTAAGTCAAAGTATTGTATCTGAAAAAATAGTCCGCGTTGTAGTACATATACGCGTAAATAGAATCATTTCTGGAAGTTTTTAGATCTGAATAAAGCTGCCAACGTGGAACGGAATAGCCGGTCCTCTTGAATAGCTAGTTTAGTGTAGCCGCCATTCGTGAACTGGGAAATCTGGTTTGATTGGTGTGTAGGGATTTGGAGTTCACCATTCTTGAACGGGGAAACTTGGTCTGTTTGGTGGATAAGCTTCAGTTATATTAAACATTAAAAATAGCTAGATTAGAAGACTTCCACGCGATTAATAGAGCAGAGATTTGAGAGGCATCGGCGTAAAAGCAACGTTCTCCAGCCCCGACTATTGGACGAAAGTCTAGGTCAAAAAGGAGAGAATTAAAATTAAATCACTGTGTGCGCCCGTCAGGATGCTACAGCCTCCTGATCAAACAATCCTAATGGGTATCAAACCAAAAAATCAAAAGTTTTCGAGATAGGTCCCGCTTGAAACTTGAAGATGAGGTGCAGATTTTTCAATAAAATGCGACAATATGCATACAATTCAGAAACAAATGACATGTTTCATAACTACATACAATTCAGAAACAAATGACAATGTGACTGAGCATCTTAAATTTTAGAACAGCATAAAATTCAGAAACAAATAACAATGTGAGTGATCGTCTTATATTGCATAACTAAATGAAATTCAGAAACAAATGACAATGTGAGTGAGCGTCTTATATTTTAGAACTGCATGAAAGTCAGAAACAAATAATAATGTGCGTGATCGTTTTCTGTTTTAAAATCGCATGAAATTCGGAAATCTGCACCTCATTTTCAAGTTTCAACGGGACAATAGACTCAGTAACTCCAAAAAGGTTTTTGAAGTTTATTGCAGAGCTTGTCCTGTATTTGACCTGGAAATGACCTTGAACCTGACGCGGTGGAGGTAAGTGGACCTCGGATTTGGATTCAGCGACCCCAAAAACATATATAATAGGTTTTCGAAGTTTATTACACGGCTTTTCCTGTATTTAACCTTCAAATTCCCTTGAACCTGATGCGGTGGAGGTAAATAGACCTCGGATTAATATTCATCGCGTCAAAATACATAAGGATAAAGTGGTCTTGTCAAATAGTCATCACATTTTTTTTTGTAAACCAATGTAATGTGCCTGATGATTGATCTTACATGTACGAGGATGAGTTGATTCAACCAGTCCATGCCAAGCAGCTTAAAGAGTATGTAGTGGAAGAGACTCAAGCAGATTTGAAGGAGGCAGATGACTTCGAGAATCAACTTCCGCTGGATACAAGCGTTGAAGTGCCGTTGAGCAGCCCTCCGTGAGCTAGCGTAGCGTATACGCAGGTGTGCGCTACTCAATCGAAAGATATAACGGCTGCCTGCGTAATTAAACCTTCGAGGCCCCGCGGAAGGCCGCGGAACGTCACAGAAGTTGTGAAGCGAGCGGGCGTTCGAACCGAAAAGACTGCTGTGATGCATTCATCACTGATAGTATAAACAATCAAAGTAGCTAGAGTAGTAGCGCTGAATTTCGTTTCACGAGTTCAGTTATGTGCCTACGTTGGATGGGCATTGAGCTCCGACGATGTACAAAATAAACTTAGCTTTTATTTATTAAATTGCTGTGCCTCATTTATTGCTAGATATTCCTCCTCGAGTAACATTTATTAGTTGTGTTAATATACAGGGCGTCCCTGTATCTATACCGCAAAAGGATCCACCGGATAGAGGAGAAAATTCTAAGACATACGTAGCTTTTCCGTTTTCCGATTAAATGCATAATTTTGGAGTTATAGGCAATTGAAAATTTTAGAAAATCAACCAATCAGCTCCCGCCGCCGTTACCGCGCCGGCGACAGAGGAGAGAGTAGGCGGGGCTGCCGCGCTACGGCAGAAGCACCGACGAACGGGAAGGAGAGCGCGCCTAACCTTCCCTGCTCTACTCGTTTAGCTGAAAACATAGACACTCACTGCGTTGTCCAAGTCTTCGAACGGGCAAGCGGCTAAGCGCTATAAGTATACCTATAGGTATTGCATGTGTTCGTCCGCTGTCTTCGCACACGTGACACGTGACGCGGGCTACTATTGGTCGCGTTCCCTGTACGATTATGAATATTGTCTCTGAGGCGTCTCAGCGTATCGATGCCTTATTTGCAAATACAAAATGGCGTGCAAATATCTATTCCTCTGAGGATTTGATCTTTTCTTTTTTAATAATTAAAATCTAGACTTGGATATAAAAATTAAAATAATATTAAATTAAAATAAATTCATTAAATCAATCTCGTTCATTAGAAAACAACTTTTTTTATGCAGAAATCCATAGTCTTGAAATAATTTATGTTTAAAAAAAGGCAACTGCTTATTATTACAATTATTAAACAGTTTCCAAATTTAAATAATCCAAGATCAATAAATTTAAACATGCTGTTAATCGGCCACAGGCTTGAATTTCGGTACCTCAAGGGCTCTTAAAATAAATCTAGAAGCGTTTAGTCTATGAAACTTTTCACACAAATACTATGATGCATTAAGAATAAGCTTATAAAATTACAAACTTTAAACCGTCTCCAAATTTAAATAATTCAAGACTCATACATTTTTCTATTTCATCGGCCAAAGCCTTGAATTTCCATACCTCAAGTGCCCGTAAAATAAATCAAGCAGAGGTTAGTCTACGAAACTTTTCAAACAGATTTTATGGTGCATTAAGAATAAGTTTTAAAAATTATAATCATTGAACAGCCTCCAAATTTAAATAATTCAAGAT
>UELU01136804.1:0-31190 GCA_900490025.1 Megastigmus dorsalis | reverse complement strand
ACCGTTTTATCGGTCGGATATGGATAGTTAATAATAACTAAACAAATACTTAAAATTATTCAAATCCCAAATACAGGTGCACTACCTCTGTGAATTATCTATCACTTGGCAAAATTACAAGTAAATATTTCAAGTACACCCTTAAAAATTTCTGCACCGAAAAACGCACTCATTTCGATGCCAATACTTATTTTTTCGGTGCAGAAATTTTTGAAGGTGTCGTTGAAATATTCACTTGAAATTTTGCTGGAAGATAGATAATTAATAGACGAAGTGCACCTGTATTTGGGATTTGCATAATTTTACCTATTTATTTAGTTATTACTAATTATTCATATCCGATCGGTAAAACAGTTTGAGTGGTAACTGTAGGACTTTGACACCCCCTTAACTTATTTTGTTTTGTCCCCTATACAATGTTTTTAAAAGTGTGAGTGTATTTATTAGAGTGAGTGTGATATGAATGATTGGATTGAGTAAATCTTTCCTTTTGATTTTAAATGTTTTGTAAGATAGATATCGACTGCTTTGTAATTTTGTTTATTTGTATTTTTAATCTAAGACGCTCTGTGATATTACTTTTAAGGTTCGACACATAGTTTAAGACTGATTTTTGAGACTGTTCAAGTTATTATGCCTGTGATATCATGGAAAGACTGAATGCAATTTATTATAAGACTGATAAAGCGTATTATTGTAAAAGTTTAATATTTGAAATGTATTGTTATACTCGATTATATAATTTTTGTATACATATACAAATAAAAGAATATCTATCTCTCTCTCTCTCTCTCCATATTTCTCGCTCGCTATCATTCAATAAATTAGTTGATGGACATACTGCTTTGAATAGTATAAACTCGGTATTTTAATAGTAATTTTTATACCCTGGTCGCGGTATAAGAATTGGAGAAGGTTTGCTGAATCCAAAGGTCTTTCAATGCAATCAGAATGCTATGAAATCAAGTTAGAATATGAGAATCTACGCCCGAGTTGAATACATTACTTTTTTTACAGTGCGAGAAAAAGTTTTATTATAGGCATCGCTTAATGTTCTCAAGATGAACTTTATTGCACTTCATAAAGAAAGAAGAATTTTTACATCAATGGACACAGATGTTCAGGCCCGGTGATTGTGATCATTGCGCACCTGAATCAGGAATACCTCGCTAGCTGCTAAAAATCATAATAGTGTTAAAAATTTCAATGCATTATTTTTTTATGCAGGGCATAAAATAGAATTTTATGTTTAAAAAATGAAGCCTAAAATTAAATTTTCCGCTGACTGAATTGATAATAATTTAAATTATTGATTCACAGTGGCAATTTAAATAGTCAAGTTTCATGAAATCATTATCCTTTTATCTGAGATACTCAGACATGAATTAAATTAATTTCTAAAATATTGATTTTCGGTGTGTACGAATTGGTTTTTGATATTTTTTCTCGATATTTCAGATAATTTTATAAATTACACTATTTTTTCAGCGATATAATACTAAATTAAATTATTAATGTGGTATGCAACATAAGAATTATTATCAGTTTTTCACTTGCTTAATAATAAGTCAAAAGAATTAGTATCTGATTTTGAGCTAGACGTTACTTAATTAAAAATAAGGAATTGACTATGAACTTTCAACAATGCAGTCGACCTATCGAATTTTTTTCGGAGTAGCCGCAACAGCCGATCGACGGCGCAGCAACGGCCGCTGCTTGGCCGGTGGGGAGGTACTCGGCGGTCCACCCCACCTGATTGGCCCGCTTGGCTAATTTTCAATCAATGATTACTCAATGAGTAATAATAATGAGTAGTAATAATGAGTAATCGGATCGAAAAATTTTAAAACGATTTTCTTCTTAGAATTTTCTGCTCTATCCGATGCCGTAGAGCCTTTTATTCAGTGGGTTTACACCCGGTATAAAGAGTTGCTGTATTGAAGTTTTCATAACCACAAACTTCTTTTATTAGCTTCTTTAACCACACGATCTCTTTTATTGTTTCCCAGGTTGCTATGTATTCTACATCTGTTGATGCTAGTGCTATATGTTGATTGTTTTTTGAATTCCATGTTAACACACATTTTCCAATTTTAACTACGTATCCTGAGGTAGATTTGCGAGATTCTTTTTTGCCGGCATGATCTGAGTCACTAAATGCATACATATTGTTGTTTTGATTTGGTTTAAACAACAATCCATACTCTTGTGTGCCTTTTAAATATTTAAATATTCTTATTACTGCATACCAGTGTACTTTACTTGGCTTTTCCATATATTTACTTGCTCCATTCACTGCAAACGTGATGTCCGGCCTTGTTCCAGTGGAAAGACACATTAGAGTACCTATAGCCTCTCGATAAGGTGTTCGGACATTTACTTGATGCGTCTTGTGCATTTCAATACATATTTCATCCTGAGTATCAGCAGAAATGGTCACTGGATTGGCATCTAATATATTAAATCTGGTAAGTATCTCGTTCGTGTAGTTACCTCGATGTAAGAAAATTGATCCATTTTTCAGATTCTTGATTTGCAGTAAAAGAAATACATCAACATCAGTGATGGTGATTTCAAATTCTTGCTGTAAATCATCCAATAAGTTGTCAATCAATTTTTGATGTTCATCTGCGACTAGTCCATCATCTATATAAATACCTAATATTAATCTTTTTTCAGGATCTTTCAAAACAAAAATGCATGGATCAGCCTTAGTTGCTTGAAGGTTATGTTTATCCAGAAATGAGGTGAATTTTTGATTCCAGCATCTAGATGATTGTTTCAATCCATACAGACTACGCTTGAGTTTACATACCTTGTCAGTTCCATCAGAAAAACCTTGAGGTTGTTTCATTTATATATCTTCTTCAATTTCTCCATTTAGAAATGCTGTTTTTATATCAAATTTTTCTAATATAAGCTTTTCACTTGCAGCAATGGTTGGTATTAAACGAATACTGTCGAATCTTATAACAGGACTGAATGTTTTATGGTAATCAATATAGGTTTTCGACAGAACGGGTGGATCAGCCATTTTGGCTAGGCTGCGCGGGCCTTAAGCGAGGGAACGATCGCGATCCAGTTAAGAGTCTCACGTCTTTATTTTTGCCATTTGTAACGTGCATTAAATTTAACTTCCTCTTTTTATTTAATTATTGTGCGGTTTCTTTAATCCGGGCTCAATTAGTTTTAACTGCGCGTGTCACCGTCACCGAGCGTATTCTTTGTATCGAGGCGCAAGCCTCATTTTGCGAGCGTTCGAATCCTTGCGCTCACCCCCAACCCACACGGTGAGTTATATCTGCTCTGATCCGCTTACCGTGAGTGAACAATTGCATCGCTGCTCATTCGTTACCTTTTTTTTCTAATTCCATGCAATTACATCACGTTGCATATAGTTGTGCCCCTCATCATTTTCAAAATTTATCCATTGTATCCATGAGCTTCCTTCAATAAAAAGGGTTTTTTGCGCTTGGTTTTTCCCTTCAATTATGTGTTTTTTTTATTATTATTATTAATACCTTAATCTGAATCTTTTCTTTTCAGCTAAGTTTAAAAATAAATACCCTTAAGTTTTGATTAAATCCTTGAAGTCAATCTTTCTTCTTAATTAGAGTCAGTAAAGTCACTTCACCCCCCCCCCCCCTTTTTTATACTTTATTTAAGCAAAATCATCCGAGCCAAGGCTAACCTTCGTACAATAAAAAGTAAACTAATCTGATCAACAATGTAAAGTTAAAGGAGCTTCAATTCAGTAGATTCCCTTTGAATTTATTAATTATTTCAATTGCTCTGTAGTCACATAAATTCAATAGTTTCGAATCCTTAGCTTAAATTAATTGAAACTAGGTAGAAATAACCAAAGAAAAAAAGACACAAGAACTAATTAATTCGAATACTCCTAGGCAATTCATGTTGGGTCACCTGGGATTCCACGAAACATTTTGGTGCCTCCTATAGTCTGAGCTCGGCTCTGCCTTTCCATCCATTTACGAGCTACAACGTTGTGTTAAGTCTTGAATATTATTCGAGACTTATTAATTAATCTCATATAAATAATGAAAAGTTATTATTGAATTAGAAATATAAATTTCTTACCTTTTGCTTTAAGCAAAGTCTGCTTCTTATAGTAAATCTCGTTCGGAAGGTGTAATTAATAATTTCACTTGTACACGATAAATTAATATAGAAGTTGCATTTATTTAATATTTAATCACTTAATACAAATAAGAATTTAAGTTTATTAAATTTAATTTTATAATTAATTACATATAATGTATTTTACAAAATTTAAAATATCTCGTATAATCGCGATGATAATTATTTAATTGGGTTTCTTGTGGAGCACTATGCTTCTCATCAAGACCCCGAGTCAATTTACTTCATTTTTATCTTTAAGGTACTAATTAAATTAATTTTTTTTTAATTAAGTTGAGAACTAAAATTATTTTTTTTTTCTTGAGTTGATAATTAAAATCATTGCTTCAATTTCGTGTTATTAATTAATTTCATTCTTTTGAATTACAATTAGATTCTTCCTGTTAAAATAAGTTTAGTGATTTCGTTTGGTCTTATCAAACTAAACACTCTTCATACAGAGAGTTCTGCGTGCTTTTGTATAAGGAGTCCTTTGAGCGTCATTGCTCATAGAAACTTTCAATAGCATTTAGAAATTCCTTTGGCGTATACACTTGTTAATTTGCATTGCGCACCTCGTGTATTCTCTTCACCCAAAACATATGTGCGTGCCCTTTGGGTGAGGAGCCTCTGAGCATCGTGGCCCAGAGAGATTCTCAAAACCCTTTGGAGGTAGTCATAGACACTCTGAAGCTCATCTTGAATTTGAACTGACATTCTACCAGATTTCAGCAAAGGCGTCCCAACAGCGGGTCGAGTTTAGCAGCCGGTAAAGTCAAGGAGGTCCAATGATGGTACTCGTGTTCCTGTCTACAAGTGTCCGGAGTTCTTGAAATTTTCGATCCAGAAGCGTTGGGATGTCATCAAAGACTTTGCTCCAATTGTCTGAGAATCCATCCTGGGAAATGCGAGTTAGATCCTTGTCGACATTGTCCAGAGCGTCACAACTCGCTGTTACACGACGAATTTAAACAACCTGCGGTCAATCGTGGTTCCAGCATTGAAGCCAACAGCCAGGAAAAATCGGAAAGACCTTCAGCACGACTATTCTTTGATCAATTTTGTGCGATTTCCCGGTTTCTCAACTCACAACTCATGATGATTGCGATTATAAGGGTAAAAAATAGTCAAGGTATTTTTACTGAAATTCGCGTACTATTAGATACTTGCTCAACGGCACACTTCATCATTGAGAGGTCAGTTGAGAAACTCGGTTTGTCGATTCGAAGGGGTAAAAGACCTATTAGCGCGATCAAGGGAGTACAAGTCACATCAAAGGGTAGCGTAGAAGTAATTATTCGTTCCAGGTTAAACGACTATCAAAGGACGCTGAATTGTATCGTTGTTTCAAAGATAGTAGAGGCGATTCCTAATAAAGTATTTCCACGCGAATTAATAACTATTCCTTCAAATATTCGTCTGGCTGATCCAGCATTCCAAACACCTCGTTCTGTAGATTTGCTGGTGGGTTCAGAAACGACGTTGTCATTTCTTTCAGTAGGACAAATTAATTTGTCTCGAAACAACTGCGACTTGTATTTACAATAAACGTTATTAGGATGGATTATAGCCGGGGGAATCAATTCCGACGTAAATGGAGCAGCGACCGGTAATTTAATCGATTTAAACGACCAACTCGTAAAATTTTGGGAGATAGAAGAAATCACAGACAAACCCTTAAAATCACAAGAAAAGACTGCATGCAAAGCACATTATCTAGCTAATGTTAGGCGTAACAATGAACGGCGATATGTAGTAAAATTACCATTTATATCTCCTAGTGTAGACTTGGGCACTTCCAAATCCAAGGCTTTTCAACGATTTAAGGCTTTAGAAAGAAAATTCCAACTCGATAAGCATTTTTACTCTGCGTATGCGGCAGTATTGCAGGACTATATAGATTCCTAAATCTCTTGTCGTAACACATGACCTTAGCACGTGGAGATTGTACTTTCGGTTATTATCTCCCACACCACGCTGTGATAAAACCAGGCAGCACTACCACCAAAACCCGAGTAGTTTTCGATGCTTCGGCCAAAACTGATAAGGGAACATCATTAAACGGACACCTAATGGTAGGACCCAAAATTCAGCTTAAATTATTCGAGATTCTGATTCGATTCTGCACGTACGTTTTTGTAAAGAGCGCAGGCATAGAGCAGTTGTATAGGCAAATTTCATTAGATCCAAGCGATATGCAGTTTCAGCGAATCTTTTGGTACCGCAATGACACAATTAGGACGTTCGAATTAAATACTCTTACTTTTGGGGTAGCGGTAGCACCCTTTTTGGCAATTCGAACACTTTACCAACTCGCAGAAGACGAAAAGTCTAGGTACCTCTTAGCTTATAATATCATAAGGAATAACATTACGTCGATGACATGCTTGCAGGCGCAAATTCGTTGGATGAAGTTGTAAGGGCTCGCGATGAGATCATTTAATTGCTACATAGTGGAGGTGCCAACATTCGAAAATAGGCTTCCAGTCATTCCCACACGTTAGACGATTTAGATGATAAGATTAGGAATATAAGTCAAGGAGACGGAGTAGAATCCATTCAAAAGGCGCTAGGCATTTCGTGGAATTCCGAAGCAGACCAATTTGTGTATTCCGTAAGAGCAATTAAATTACTAAATAAAATCACAAAACGACATATCTTATCTAAGGTGGCTAAGATTTTCGATCCCTTGGACTTTTAGGACCAGTGATCTTGCATGCGAAGGTAATCATGCAAGATTGATGGAAGGCGAAAATAGGATGGGATGAAACAGTTCCGCAGAGTCTATATACTAAATGGCTTTTATTTGCTAACCAGGTGCGTGCACTACAGGACGGGTCAATTTCAAGATTGACACTTTTACCAAATCCAATTAGTATAGAAATTCATGGGTTCTGCGACGCCAGTCAAATAGGTTACGGAGCAGCATTATATATTAGGTCAATCGATAGCGAAAAAAAACGTTAGTATGTCTACTTTGTTAAAAATCAAGAGTAGCATGAATAAAACAAACCACCCTCCCAAGGTTAGAGTTATGCGGAGCGTTAACTTTGGTTCGCCTATTCAAGGAAGTTCGTAATTCACTTTCGTTCAAGATTGATGGCATAAGTTTTTGGAGTGATTCAGAAATTGTACTCTAATGGCTGAAGAAATCTCTCAAGGATTTGCAAACGTTCATAGGTAATCGAGTAGCTGAGATCCAAGGATAGTCGGAGAAGTGCATCAGAAGGCAATCAGTGCCCACTGGTAGTAGTCGTCGAGGTTTGTCCCGGGAGTAATGGTGTCGTAGGCAATGCCAAAATCAAGAATTCTCAAGGAGAATATCTCCGGAATATCACTCCACTATGTCCGTTACCTTATGTCAATAATCATTTGCAATCAGCGGATTCCCCTTTGCTGGGGGAGCATGTTCCGTCGAAATTCGACGTCACAGGTCGAACACACACACACACACAAGTCTCTTATCCAATTCATACACGCACGCTAAAAAACACCAGAGCCGAGGTAATTCTACGTTCTATGAAAAAAATTGTTCTTAGGTCCGCGTTTTTTACGCGTTTCAATTGATTTTAAGTCGTTAGCCACTGAAAATTACACATGGATTTTTTAAAAAATATTTACGAAAAACGACTAAAACTGAATTTGAATAGAATACATTAAAATCATCTTTTTATAATTTGCCCATATTTTCGATATTACACCATTTAACCGTATATCCAAACTTTGGGATCTTTTTTATAAAATATTCTTTCAACCAATACCTATTTATACAAATTTGAATGGTTAAGGGATAAGCAATAATAAGAAAGTTACAGCAATTTATAGAAATAGTTAAAATAACTTAAAAAATGAAAAACAGCAGAATAATAACTGCTTATTAATTTTATACAAAATTTGTCCATTATTCAACTTCGACTATTTACTTTCGTATTAAAATTGATAAAATTGTGGCCAAAAACATAAACTTTTTTAGTCGCTTTACACAGATTCTCATGTTTATAGGCGACAACTTGATACATTAAAATATTTATAATTCTATGTGCACTAGCACAATGCAAAAGTTCAAATCTATTTGCAAAAAAAAAACACTTTTAATTACATGTAATAGTGTTGGTGTTATGAGACTGCGAGTTCATGTACCAACACCCAGTTACACACACGCTGTAAAGAGCTGCTCTGTAGCCTGATTCCTGTTGTAATTTTTCTGTCATTAAACCAACTCCCTTTAAACATTCTGTATCAATAGATTGAAGTATTATTAGTGCAGTTGGAACAAGAGAAGGTAGTTTCGCTTCATACTATGATCATAGATCAGGTAACAGAGGAATTGGTTCTTTGCAACAAGCACGAACATTCGCAAAATAGTAAATGTATTGAAATAATTAAAAATTTAGTAATAGTATAGTAAGCTGATCGCAAACACAGGCATAAAATTAATTGACATATATGGCTTTGTTTCGTTTATTTTGTATAATTTAAAATAAAATTGAGTAAGTATAGTAATATTTAATTGAATAATCAAATAAATTACAAACACAACAAGATTTATGGATATACCCACTTCTGTTTCATTGTAACTCTGCATAGATCTGCCATAAAATAGTTGTTGCGTTATTTTGGACTATAAATTTCCCTGCTGAAAATGACCTATTGAAAACGATTGGAATTAATTAAGTTTCAATCAACATCAATCAATTCCAATAAATTTAATCAGTTATATTAAAATTTCCTATTGAAATCCAATCGATATCAATCGATTTCAATAACAATAAAATTGACTACTCAATTTTAGCATTCGTTCAATGTGATGTTCATTCATTTTAAAATAGATATTTAATCAATCTATTTCAATCTATAATCTATTGTAAATACCAATACTTCCGAATCAAATTCAATTAATATTTAGGTTTATCTAATCCAATAATAATAAATATGTTATCGTCAGGAATAAACTAAAATAGTCCTAATTGTCAATCGACACGAATAGGTACATTTTAATAATATTGAATCGATATCAATTTTAATCAAATAATGGAAATTACCAATCTGATTCAATCTATAAATTATTGTGATTACCAATTCTTCCGAAACAACTTCAATTGATATTTAGGCTCATCTATTCCAATACTAAGTCATTTATTTAGATTGGTTATCGTCAATAGTAAACTTCAATAGCCCTAATTTTCAATCGATATGAATAGGCACAGGTAAATAATATTAATCGTTATCAACTTTAACCAAATAATAGAGATTACTAATCTGCTTCAAGTTCTAAATTTTTGTTAATTCCAATACTTCCAAAACAACTTTAATTGATATTTAGGCTTATCTATTCCAATACTAGAAATTTGTTGTCGTCAGTGTAAACTTCAATAGCCCTAATCGTCAATCGACATGTATAGGTACAGTTCGATAATATTTAATCATTATCAATTTTAACAAAAAAATGGAGTTTAGCAATCGGTTTCAATCTATAAATTATTGTGGATACCAATTTTTGCGAAACAACTTCAATTGATATGTAGGTATATCTATTCCAATACTAGAAATTTGTTATCGTTAGTAGTAAACTTCAATTGTCCTAATTGTCAATCGACATGAATAGGTACATTTCAATAATATTTAATCGTTATCTATGTTAACCAAATAATAGAGATTACCAATCTGTTTTGATCTATAAATTATTTTGAATACCAATAATTCCGTAACAACTTCAATTGATATTTAGGTATATCTATTCGAATACTAGAAATTTGTTATCGTCAGTAGTAAACTTCAATAGCCCTAATTGTTAATATATGAATAGGCACAGGTAAATACTATTTAATCGTTATCAATTTTAACCAAATACAGGAGATTACCAATCTGTTTCAATCTACAAATTATTGTGAATACCAAAACTTCGTCTCAACTTTGAATGATATTTAGGTTAATCTATTCCAATACTAAGTAATTTATTTAGACTTTTTACAGTCAGGAATAAACTTCAATAGTTTTAATCGTCAATCGACATGAATAGGTACAGTTCAATAGTATTGGTTCTTATCAATTGAAACCAATTAATGGAGATTACCAATCTGTTACAATCTACAGATTATTGTGAATACTAATACTTCCGAATCAACTTCAATAGATATTAAGGCTTATCTATTCCAATACTAGAAATTTGTTAGCGACAGTAGTAAACTTCAATAGCCCTAATTCTTAATCGATATGAATAGGCACAGGTAAATAATATTTAATCGTTATCAATTTTAACCAAATAATAGAGATTAATAATCTGTTTCGATCTACAAATTATTGTGGATACCAATATTTCCGAATCAACTTTAAATGATTTTTAGTTGAATCTATTCGAATACTAAGTAATTTATTTAGACTGGTTATCGTCAGTAGTAAACTTCAATAGCCCTAATTTTTAATCGACACGAATACATACAGTTCAATAATATTTAATCGTTATCTATGTTAACCAAATAATAGAGATTAACAATCTGTTTCAAGCTCTAAATTATTGTGAATACTAATACTTCCGAATCAACTCCAATAGATATTTGGGTATATCTATTCGAATACTAGAAATTTGTTATCGTCAGTAGTAAACTTCAATAGCCCTAATTGTTAATCGATATGAATAGGCGCAGGTAAATAATATTTAATCGTTATCAATTTTAACCAAATCATAGAGATTAATAATCTGTTTCAATCTACAAATTATTGTGGATACCATTATTTCCGAATCAACTTTAAATGATTTTTAGTTGAATCTATTCGAATACTAAGTAATTTAATTAGACTTGATATCGTCACGAATATACTTTAATAGTCCTAATTATCAATGGACAGGAGTCGGTACAGTTTAATAATAATTAATCGTTATCAATTTTAACCAAATAATGGAGATTACTAATCTGTTTCAAGCTCTAAATTATTGTGCATACCAATACTTCCGAATCAACTTTAATTGATATTTAGGCTTATCGATTCCAAGACTAGAAATTTGTTATCGTCAGTAGTGGACTTCAATTGTCCTAATTGTTAATCGACCCGAATACGTACACTTCAACAATATTTAATCGTTCTCTATATTAACCAAACATTAGAGATTACCAATCGGTTTCAATCTATAAATTATTGTCGATACCATTTTTTGCGAAACAACTTCAATTGATATTTAGGCATATCTATTCGAATACTAAAAATTTGTTATCGTCAGTAGTAAACTTCAATAGTCCTAATTGTCAATCGATATGAATAGGCACAGGTAAATAATATTTAATCGTTATCTATGTTAACTAAATAATAGAGATTACCAATCTGTTTCAAGCTATACATTATTGTGAATACCAATACTTCCGATACAATTTTAATTGATATTTAGGCATATCTATTCCAACACTAGAAATTTGTCAACTTCAATAGTCCTAATTATCAATCGTCACGAATAGGTACATTTCAATAATATTTAATCGTTATCTATGTTAACCAAATAATAGAGATTACCAATCTGTTTTAATCTATAAATTATTTTGAATACCAATACTTCCGTAACAATTTGAATTGATATTTAGGCATATCTATTCGAATACTAGAAATTTGTTATCGTCAGTAGTAAACTTCAATAGTCGTAATTGTCAATCGATATGTATAGGTACAGTTCAATAATGTTTAATCGTTGTCAATATATGAATAATCAATCAATTAAATAATCAATCAACATGAATAGGTTATTTCATTAGAATCAATATTAAGAAATAAATTGAATTTTTTTTTTAAATTTTTAACAAATTTTATTTGCATGGTTTCAAATATACTGAATGCTTTTACTCAATAATTTTTTTAGATTCTCTATTTACATGGCTGTACATTGCTCTTATTCTTATAGGTACATTTGTCTATTTTACATTGATAATCTACATTTTTCTTAATTGTAATTTTCATTATATTATGTATTAATTATAAAAATTTTCTGCTATAAACTTTTTCAATTAACAATTAATAATAAGAATAACTTTAAATTAATGAAAGTGAATAAGTTCTTCATGCATGTATTTTGCATGCAAATATTTTTTTATACTTGTTGAATTTCGATTAAGTTAGGCAATGTATAAAGGTGGCTTGCATTTTCAACGTTTCTTCCGTTCAAGGAAACACCGCTCCCATAAGCCGCATCATCCGATCAGTCATCAGGCCGGCCTTCGGCAAGGTGCGGACGATAGATGAGGTACGTTTTCAACGTTTACTAACAGTATTTTTTGCAACACGTTGTTAATAGATGTTGTTAAAGTAACATTTTCAGTTTCTTTTATTATTTTTTTTATATGGGAAATTCCAGGAAAAGATTCTCGAATATAAATTTCAAACATAATGGTAAACGCAATATACTTATACTATTATTATTTACAGCATATATTTCATGAATACGTCCATATTCACCAGATATTAGTTGCACAATAGTATCTTCAGTTTTTTCAGGACATTTGTATTTTATGCTGTGATACAAATCACGATTGAATACACATCTGGAGTATGCTGAACATAAATGATTGTCAATCATGATGGTTTTTTACGTCCAATCCCTGCCAAAAATGGACAATTCAAATTTATTAAAATTTATTAAAATCGAATAAAGTTTAATTAATTTCAATACCTTCAATAAACTTATACAAATGATTTGTCAGATTTCCAATCATTTTTAATTAATTTTAATGATAAACCTATATTTAATTAAAACAAAATTTTTCCAATCAGTAAGATCGTTATTGACTTCAATCAATTTCAATAGTATTTTAATAAGCAGTAGACTTAACTATTTTTAAATGTATTTTTCACAATTCAATTCAATAAAATCCAATCATATTTGATCATTTTTACCTGAATTAATTTTAATTGGTTAAAGTTACATTCATCGTGAATAAATTTTAATAGTTTTTAATAAATAGTAATTGGAATGAATCTTTATGTAACATATGGACATTAAAATTGAATTGTGATTAAATAATTTTAATAAACAAAATGATCAATAATTGTTTAATATTCTTTTCATTGTATATCAAATTTGCATGTGATTTTTTATGAGCAAAATCAAAACTTTGCGTTGCTAGCATTCCGTAGCGTAGTTAAGGTTTATGCGTCGTAGTCCAAAGATCGCCGGTTCGAATCCCAGTGTAAGAAAAGTTTTTTTTAAGTGTTTAATTTAATTGCGAAAAATCGTGAAGCGTGCGGACATTAATGTGAAAGTCACTCTATTATATAAAATTATATATATTATAAAATTGAAAATTATAATTAAATTTCATTAAATAATATTAAAATTGATAGAAAATTATTCAAAGTCTTTCAAAGAAAGTTCATTGAAAATTATTAAAATATTTGCAGTAAATTTGAATAAATTTGAATATTCAATTTTGGGCAGGGATAGAAATGACATTCAAAAAGATTCGATTGAATCTTTTTCAATTAATATTATATAGAAAATCTTTTGTCGTTTTCAATCGATTTCAATAATTTACATAACAAATATATTTGAAGTCAAAAGAAGTGTTAAGAAAAAGAGTTGGGATCGATTGAGATTTTTTCAATCGATTTCAATAGGTCATTTCCAGCAGGGATAATATCATTTATAATGTGTTATTCGTTAAATTTCTTATTCTTTTAATCATAATTAAGTTTTATGCTTTCTTAATTAAAGAATAATTATCTTGATTTTCCGTATTGTAATTTTATTTAAAAAAAATACATCAACGGTCATAATAAATATTTTTGCTAGCTAAAATTTGTCACTTGTGTTCATTTCAATCATTTATTTGTATATATTTTTAACACAGATCTATTTAATATAATGTTTCTATTTAAGTGTAACATTATATATATCATCTTATTTTATACTAGTTGAAAAGCAGTTTTCAAATTTAAGGCTAATATTTTGTGTAACAAACTAATTGTTAATAAGGGTAAAACCTGAGAATCAGTTAATTTCTATCGGTTGCTCTAAAATTCTCATATAAGGCTTTTTGACAGTACGGATTCACTTAATCTAATGTTTCTTTGGGTTTAATATTATACATCTTTTTGTTCTATACTACATGAAATGCATTTTTCATAGCCATGGCTAAAATTAATATTTTTTGGGAAAGATTTTTTGTGAATAATTAAATTTGAGAAATACTTTACTTTCTGTCGCTAACTCTGAAATACATAAATAAGTATGTCATTTGGACACAGTTTTACTTAAAATCATGTTTCTTTTCGAATTTAATATTACATGTTTTCTTATTCTATAATGGTCAAAATATAGTTTTGATACACATGGCTAAAATAAATGCCTTTTAAAAAAATTATTATTGATAATAATGAAACTTGATGATCAGCCATTTTCTATCGGTATAGCCTTAAGTTCATATATAACCCCATCTATGGTCCGCACCTTGCCGAAGGCCGGTCTCATGGCTAACCGGGTGATAGGGATTACGGGAGCGGTCTTTCCATGAACGAAAGGCAAATCTGAAACTAATTACGTGCCGAAGTGACCTGAACCACCTTTGGCTTCTGCTGCTGACAAGACGGGAGACCGGCATCCTAGCCAGTCCCGGCAAATCGGCATCGGTAAATGCGCTTCGTCCAGTGACGCTTGCCGAAAACTCTCCAGAGAGCTGAACACCTTGTTCGGGGAGGGAGGCTCGAGAGAGCGGAGATGAACTAGCGGGACGGGGCGTGCTATATCCCGGTATGATGTACACAGTCTGGCACCGTTTACAGACATGTGTTAGGGCCATGCCAGCTGCTCCCATAGATGGGGGGATCCAGAGGGTCGGTCACATGGCGGGATGAATTATGTTACAGATAATGAAACCAAGCAACGAACGAGACTACCGCGACGCTGCAGCGATCCTCGGATGATAAAGTCGTGCTTAGGGTTGACGAAATACTCCAACAGCTGACCAAAATGGACAAGGCTTCGGAGAAGCAGAAAAACATAACAAAAGACGTTAAGAATGGCCTTAAGATTTTAAGTTCCATGCTCAACGCGCTAAGAGCAGACAGAGAAGAAGAGAGAAGAAAACCGGCTGAATCTAGAACTCAGAACGAGTAAGAAGCCCAGAGGAGAGCCCAAAAACAATAAACGAGACAAGCAAAGCCTTGAAGAAACAGAAGTCGAACCCCAGCGTCCAGCTGCCTGCGCTGCGGACAAATGACAGCGGAGGTAACGCTGCTGTGGGGGGAAATGAATCTACAGCGGCTAAACCAAGAGCCGGCACGAGCCGCACGCAGGGGGAATGGGAAACCGTGGACGGTCGAAAGAAGAGGAAGCGAAAGAAGAAGACACGAGAGATGACAAAAAATGACAGCCAGATCCACAAACGACGGGGAGGAGCTGTACTTGTGATACCTGGTGAGGGCAACACGTTCGCAGACATGGTACGGTCGTTACGCACGATAGATGACCCCGATAAAAAACTTGACGTTAGGGGGGTTACGAGGACAAAGGATGGAGCAATGCTGTTAAGAACTAGGGTGGACGGACGTTCACAGATAAAGGAACTGAACGGCTACAGGTGACTCTGGGGTACCAGGGAGTCATCAAAGACTTGACTCCAAAGGTCGCCCTAGAGATTCTGGACCTGGACAACATAACGGAGACCTCGGAAGTACGAGACGCTTTGAGAACCGTACTGGGACATGACACGGATGAAAAGATCTCGGTCCTCGGCCCGAATAGCCGGGTACAGAGGATGACCATCTGTGAGGTAAGACATCAAGACGGGTCGCAACTACTACAGAAGCGACATAGGGTTTGTCAGCTGCCGCATAAAGACACGACTGAAAGTGCCGAGATGCTACAAGTCTCTCGGTTAAGGACACTACCGAAATGACTGCAACGGTCCGGACAGACACGACAGATACTGGAAGTGTGGAAGGGCTGGGCACCGGGCCGGGGCTTGCACGGGCGCTCACGTCTGCTTCATCTGCCCAGCGCAGGAGGGCAGGGGGGTGGCGCACGTTTCCAGCATCGCTCAGTGCTCTGCATTCAAGACAGCTTTGACGGAGGCAAGATCGAAACAGAGGACAGGACGCAAGTAACAAAATGACGACAATACTCCAAGGCAACCTGAACGGTAGCAGCCTGGCTCATGCCCTACTGCCCATGAAGCCGACAATGTAGACGCTAAGGTTATATTGATCAGTGAACCATACAGAGACAAAGATACCCCGACCTAGTAAGTTAATACCTCCCGCTCCGCGGCGCTTTCGATTCGGCGGGGGGGGGTACCGCGTCGTCAATTATAGAACACGGGAGGTCGAAGATTTCGTGTGGGCGAGGGCTGACATGACCTGCGTCAGCGTGTACCTTACCCCGGACTGTAGCGCTGCGGAGTTTGAATGGAAAGTGACGGCTCTCGAGGACGCGTTAAGGGACATCACTGGTGATATAATTCTCACGGGCGACGTCAATGCCAGGCCCTTCGATTGGGACATGAACACGACGATCAAACACGAACGGTTACTGTTGGAGATGGCCGCTACGCTAGATCTAACGGTGGCAAACGAAAGACGGACGACGAGATACAGAAGAACTGGTTTCGGATCATCCATTCCAGACGTGACGTTCGTGACAGACAGACTCATACGGAGAGTCAGGAGATGGCGGGTGTTCTAGGGCTACACGGCCAGCGATCATCAGTGCATAATCTTTGACGTCACGGACAAGACGCGGACAAATATGAGGACCCTCCCTTCCCCTGTACGATGGAACCTCGAAAGACTAGACATTGACAGACTAACGTCACAACTTGATCGTGAACCGGAGCCAGTGATGTTGATCTCGGGGACATCGCGGGTAAGGTAAGACTAGAGAAGCTGGCAGAGGAGATAACAGGGCTCCTGAAACGGCTCTGCGACGCCTCCATGCCACGGAAACGGACTAGACGCGACAAGGGACCGGTATAATGGTGGACAGAAAATATCGCGCACCTCAGGCGCGAATGCCTGGGGCTCTGACGGAGGGCCCAAAAGGTTTGCGACGCAACAACTACGATGACTGTCTCGGAGATATACCGAGCTGAGTGACGAAAACTAAGACGTGAGATCAACGACAGTAAACGGAAATGTTGGAACAAACTGATCGACGAGGTGGACTCAGACGCGAGGATGACCTTCTGGCCGCACATCAAGGGCGCCGCTGAGAAGGCAGCCTCGAAAACGGCAGCGCTCGCCCGCCTCATGGCAAACATAAAAGGACCGAAACCGAACACACGGAGACTCCTCAGGGCGGTGACCCACTTGATGATACCGTACGGGACTGAGATATGGGCGGGCGCGATGCGGAGGGAGAAGTACTGTAAGATCATGGTGGTGCTAAAAAAGGGGCGTTACGAATCGCGTCCGCGTACCGCACCGTCTCCGAGGTGGCGGCACTTGTGATCGCCGGGGTTGTCCCCGTGGACCTCCTAGCTCTAGAGCGACAGAGAATCTACGATACGAGCAATGAAAAGGGGAGAGCGAGAGCCGCCACAGACGCACGGACAGAGACACTGGCAGACTGGCAAACTCGCTGGACGAACAGTGACAAAGACAAGTGGACGAGACGCCTAATACAGGACGTACGAGTCTGGACGGGGACGGGAGCGGGCCACGTAAAATTTTTACTTATCCCAGCTCCTCTCAGGACACGGGTACTTCCGACACTACCTACTGCGGACACTACAGGGATGACGCCGAGCACACGTTCTTCGTGTGCCCATGACGGACAGCCGTGAAACAGAGACTGCAGACGACGACAGGGTACATGACATCAGATAACGTCGTGATACTCATGCTAAACAGCAAACATGCATGGGTTGACATAACACGATGCGTAACTCAAGTCCTACAGGGCAAAAAGACTGACAACTGCCTTAAAGACTGACGCAATAAACGGAGAATAGACAAAGACAAACAAGACAGATACGATTGACGTAGGACCTAGTCTAACCGGCTGGCCCGAAGTTCCATGCAGAACAGTTCCGGGTCAGTTTGGTGAAGTGGGTGGATATTACAGTTCCTTGCTCGGCAGCTGATTTAATCAACCGTTGATCAAGGAGCTGGGTTGGGTTTATCTGACTGTACACTGTCGGATGCCTCGAACGCGATGGGTATCACCTATCTCAGTCCTGACTGACGATAGCCCACTGGTCGGCTCACGGGTACTATTAGGAAATTTAGTTTAAATTAATGTGTAATCCCGATTACTTCTTTAGTAATCGAAATAATTAATGTAATTTGGAATTTATAACCTTATTTTTCCTCGTACTGAAAGTGTACTTATAAAAATACTATTCAAAGATATTCCAAATTTTCAGTAGGTAACATTTCAATTATATTTCAATAAATAATTCTGCAATATAATCTAAATTAAATATGAAAAATGAGGAAGTATAATTTTATTACAATGTAATAATTACACATTGTAACAAATGCACACAAAAGTGCTTTTCAGAATATTTGTCATTCCTTTATAAAAAAGGAATAACTATTGTTCATTGTCTTTCTTATTTTAGTTTTAACGGTAAGTTGTCTTTCAATTTTTTATTATAATTGTTTATAAAACAGCGAACGCGGGGCTAGAATCCACGACCTCAGGATCCAAAGGCGCGCGCCTAAACACTGAGCCAACGCCTCGACTCAGCTAGAGATCCTACCGACTACTTCATGCCGGTATCACAGGGATCTAACATTCGCCGACTTGCTTCTCAAATCCGCGGCCGTTAGACCCTCCACCCAGAAACGACTTATCGTCCTGCAGCGACGAGAAGACGTCTTCTGTACCCTTTTTGCCTCGTTGGACTCAACCTCGTCGTCTATCACCAAGACCGGGAACCCGTCTCTATTCCTTCTCATGCCGATGCTCCTGTCGCGTCACGTTAACTATATGCACACTATGGCGAGGACATACTTGGTGCTTTTCCTATGACCGCGACCAGCCAGACTTATACGCGCATCTTTTGCTGTAGTGCGCCACGTAAAGACATATCCACACTACGGAGGGAACGTAGTGCTTTCCTATGGCCCCGCCGCTAGACTTCTACTCATACGAGCTGCAAAGTCTTCTCTAGGAATGTCATTTCCATGTGATTCAGAGGCAGTTGGGCATGGCCGTGTGTCTCTGTGTACCGGCACAATCCCAGCCGGATACATACACTACGACTCAGAGGCTTTGGTGCATGATCACAGGAAGAAAGGTAGTAGGAGGATTTCTCAAATCTGTGGACCCCTTGTCCAAACAGATACATTGCACGATGGGAGAGGACATCGTGCAATCCTCAAGACCACTCTGTGGGTCTTTTAGTTGGGCGCCATTTGTAACGGGGCAGGATTTAGGGAAAATCGAGGTAAAAGTACGCGAACGCGGGGCTAGAACCCACGACCTCAGGATCCAAAGGCGCGCTCCTTAACGCTGAGCCAACGATGCACTGGCCTCGACTCGGCATCAGATCCTAATGACAACTCCTTGACGACATTACAAGGATCTACTACTATTCTCCAACGGCTAGCTCCTTGAAAATCCGCTGCCCGTTATATTAGATTGATAAAAATTGCTGAATGGGAGTGTACATACATAATTTCCTTCGTTTATACTTTATAATCACCTTTGTTTTCAAGAAATGAATGATAATGATATCATAATGATAATGATATCATACTTTTTTTTATTCCCACGTATCTTTCTACCGAACTCGGCTTGACAATATTTCTATGTCATTATAAACTACTCAAGCAAAATTAGCTGACCTATTCATCGGCAAAAGAAGTTCACATTTGATTTTTTTAAATTAGATATACTACTGTAAGTGCTGCATATAAATAGTGCTTTTAGTTATTCAGCTTTTAGTGTATATTTGCAGATAACTATATTTGGAAGTGTACTATCCAACTCTGAAATTGCAATGCAAGTAAATCCGATAAACGTAATAGCCTTATTAAATGCTATTTTCAGTGGCTATGGTTTAAAAGAATCTTCCCCAAATACTGCTGAAATGGATTTAGCAAATAACAAAATTTATTACACATGAGAAAATCACGTAAAAAAAAGTTTATCTGAAGAAGCTACATTATTTGTCAACAGAGTATTTTCTTGCATCATTTATGATTTGGAATAGATACCTGGAAAGGTCTGGCAACTCGGCGAGAAATCTCTTTATGAACAAGGTCTTAACCGCAGGTTTTGACAGATAGCATTTTTACAAAAATAACCGCTATCCCGGCGGCGGCGACGGGAGCGCGAACGCATCAGCTGGTAGCGTGCCTGCCCTCGCGTATTAGCTTAACATTTTTTAGCAGCACCCCCGCGGTTGATCAACTGATAGTTCCGCGATGAATAGGATTATTCCCCGCAAATAACCAGCTGACACGCAGTGCATGAGCTTATCCCACACCAGTTTTTATACAACTGTTGAGAAACTCGATTGTGGGGGGCTATGAAAAAATGATGCAGATGACGTATTGCAAACTAAAACGCCCTCTCAGTTTAGAGAAATTGATCTCGTTTACATTCCTTGACTTGTGCATGTGCGAATGCCGAGATTCGAGAAGTAATACTACCCCTGCAGTAAAGTTTTTCGAAGAACTACCGTTGTTGTTCAAGCTCATTCTAGGTGTCGGTGACGACACTATAAAGGGTATTGCATAATATCACAATCCTTGACAATCGGGTAGAACGCGAATTGCGGGAGATGATTATTCGAATCGCTAGTGTGCTCTGTCTAAATAGTTCCGGGGTAAGGCGAAGATATCGTTTTGCGTGGCGGAGGCGTGTCATCTCTATGGAGTATCTTCTGCTGAGACGGGAACTTCAATTTTTATTGGCACAGTCTGGTTTTCGACAAATTGTTCGCTTCTACGCAATAATTTTCCAATGTTCAAGCAGCTGTCAAGATGATAGGTGAAATTTTTACACAACTAGGTATGCAGCGGGATATCGCACTCCTGTGCGCATCTTCTCCGAAACTTCTATTACCGATGTATCCCTCCACAAGAAAGGGGGTTCCACAACATTGAAGATAAAACTCCGATGGTGTGGAACTACTTCGACGAGGACAATCTCAGGGACCACCGCGTAAACGAGTGTAAGTCTTAAAAATAAATTATTTAAAAAAAATACATATTTTTTTAAAATTTGTTATTCTATCTTTAAGTCATTTGAAGGCGACTCTCAAGCTCTGCGGGGCTTGGGATTTCAGACCTCGATCTTCTGGTATACTTGATGGTATACGTTCGGCGAATCATGTACGTCAGGCGAGTGCATGAATTGCGCTGGGTTCACGACCAAGTATTGGTCAAGAACTCGCCACTGTTCACACTTTCAGAAACCGAATTGGCAGACTTGCTTGCACGTGTACACAAAAGTTTTAATGGAAAACCGGAAGACTAACATATAAAAGTAAAAAAAAAATAATATTATTAGTTTATGAATATTTTGTACTCGAAAATTAACTATAACATTTCTTTGGTAGTTACAGTAAACCATAAAGAAGATTCATCATCGTCCAGTATGGAAATGTCTACAGGCTCAACGTGGCCGTCATTACCACCGTCGCCTCAGCTCTCTCCCGTATCGCCTGCTCAACTTCTAACGAGCGGATTAAAGAGTGAAGAACTGCAGCAAGTAGGCGGAGGAGAGCCGACGAGGACCGAGGACTCGCAGACCATTAGACCACCTGGTGTGCGATTCACCATCGTAGGTGAGACCGAGCACTTTGTACGAATTAATGACGTACCTTCCGAAAGTATAAATCCCGTAAACTGGTTAGAGATTGCTATTAATGATGTACCCGTATTCTTGATTTCGTTGGCGAGAGAACAAAGTAATTTAATCGGAGTAAGTGTTAGTAGCGAACACTTTATGCATGGATCGGGGAGGGGGGGGGGGCTATCTATCAGACCTCTCGAACATTTTTTTACGATCTGTGGGATTGATCAACAGTTTGATACAGAGCAATGAAACTTTTAAAATAGATATATTTCTTTTAGCATATATTTTCGTTGAAATGCACGTCGGGTCAAATGAGCGAAGAAAAAAACAGTTGATTATTAATTCTGTTACGCAGAAATCTATAGTATCTATTAATAATGACGATAATCTAATCGGTGACGCAGGCATAGTTTTACGTGAGAATGATGCGATAGAAGTGCGCCGTTTTTGAATTGTGATTCGTGATGGTCGGCGAAATTTGCAGAAGGAGTGGGCAGAGGAACTTGTGCGAACAGCTAACGTATGCAAACCACCAGGCGGTTGTGGTTATTATGAAATTGAAAAGTTTCAGATGTATTACGCGACCTATTCTATAGGCATAGTAGCGTATGACATAAAAACATTAGGACCCCCCTTTTTCGACTTTTAGAGGGTAGAGGAGTCATAAATCTGTGCTATGACCGGAGCTCGGCGCATTTTGACGCGATAATAAATCTACAACGTGTCATAAAAACAAAATTTTTTTGCTCAAATTTGCAATAAGCGATACCATTATATAGAACAGCACAAAACTAAATATACTTGTACGAGTTGTTTTGTAAAGCCTCGTCGCATCACGAAAAACGCTGATTTGATCAAATGCGCAGATTGTAACAGGAATTTTTTTGGTAAATGATGTTTTAAAAATCATAAGCGGATGGTTCGTATAAGAAAAAAAAATAAAAATATATGCGTCGTAGTGAAAATTTGTAAAATGTGTTTAAAAGTGACAAATATCATACGGGAAAAATATCGTGAATGCGGGGTAAGTTGATGCAAATATTGCCGGCAACGTCATTCGTTTAATAAATTGTGCTTTATGCAGCCGGTAACTTATATGATGCGTCGCCCGGAACAGATCGTGAAAGTAATAAAATATTTATTTATATTTTACTACTTTGAGACGCGTCAAAATTCAGCTTATGAAAATCTCGCGAGCAAGAAATTGCACATTCCAAATCTTTGCGTAGCGCAGCAGGTGTACATGGATTGCATATATGTTGACGAAATTTCTCAATTTTGCGGCTCTTACGGAGTGCGCGAATTCGTTTTTCGAGTTAAGTATTTACCAGCGTTGGAAGAAGAAACCGTACACAACAAACGCACAGTATTCGAATTTCAAGGTTGTTATACGAATGGTTGTCTGGTCTGCTTTAAAAATAATCGGGACAAGCAAACGGTTGATGCACGCACGTTCAATGAAGCACTTGAGAGTATGCGTGCGAAAATTGATCGTATAAAATCACTCGGTTACGATGTGCACACGATGTGGAATCAACTAAATTAGAAATCATCCATTTATAAATAAAGTCACATTGAATCCTCGGGATGCGTTCTAAATTTATCTTTAGAGTTAACAAATCCTTTTTTTTCCTCTTGTGCATCTAATCGGGTCAATCGAAGGCGTCGCGTCGTCGGTAGAATACAGTTTATTGAGTCTTGTTAAAGAGAAAAGAGCACCGAAAACATAAGCTCTGTGCTCTCTCGACGAGAGAGAAAAATTATCGGTAGTGTGTGTTATTTTTATTATTTTTATATTGTAAAAAAATAGAGAAAGAAGAAAACTATACTCCTCTTGATCCTGAAGATGAATCAGGATTTGAATCCTCTTAGGTTCTTATATAAAAAAATTATGATGAATGACCTTCCGGTTCACGAAAATCGCTCTTTTGGAGCAAATAAATACTGTTCAGTGCAACGATAAAAGCTAGGACAAAAAAAAAGATGTAGGTATAGTGATTGAAAGTGTGAACCCTCATTTAGTTCCGTGGGTGAAACTAAAACTCTCAAGAAGCGTACACTGTGGGTTATGTGAAAAAAGTTTTAGGTTTAAAGGAAGAAACCGCTAGTGAAGTGGCGTTATTGCTTCTGGTACCGAGAGTGGCAGTGCCCGCAGTGGACTGGACTGTCTTTGGGTTCAAGGAAACCGAAGGCAAGGCGAGGAAACGCACTAACAAGGAGAGTCCACACCCTCAGGGTCATGGATTTTGCTGAAACTATACAAAGACATTCCTTGGTGAAAAATATGAGATTCGCAAGGCCAAACTACATTGTAGAAAATATTACAAAAAAGATACTAAAAGTATAAATAATAAGTAAATTAATAATATTAATATAAGTATAAGTAATATTATAAATTAATTTTATTTTATTTCGAATGTCACACTAGATGCAAGTCTATTTTTTAACTCCTACTAGAACATTCACCAGAACAAATTATATAGAGAACACTAAACTGGCAGATCATTTGCGTCTAAGATGGGGTACTTATTATTTCTACTTTTCTATATATATTTTTGCAACATTTTTTAACTTTTTCGTATTATTCTTTTTTTTCATAAAGTTTTTATTCTCCTTTACACATTACGTAAGGTCTTAAGGAACTGTATATGCTTTAAGCAGTACCGTATGAATTTAAACATTATAGTTCTTTGATAACACAGAATACAAAGTGAAATTGTGGTGGACAATTTCTGAATTCAGTTGATCTGTAAGTATTTGGAGTCTCTGATGACGATCCCGGTGTCCATATGACCCCATCACGTCTAGATCATGGCCAAACGAAGATCAAACACCTTAATTCATATGATATAATTTTTTTGATCCGGGAATCTGTCGCCCTTTGTGGATTTTGTCGCTGTGCGTAATCGATAAGCTCTATTGATTTTAAAACCATTACGAACGATAAAGTCATTTCCCATTATAAATAATAGGCTTTCATTTGCATTGTAGACCGAGTTATTAGCACTTTCCATTCAAAAGTTATAAGATATCAGCTATAAGAAATTATGTTGATTGTTGACGCATTTTATAACTCAAATAAACGATAAATTTTAAGACCAAAAATATTACCATTCTATAGATCGCTCATAACGTTTGAATAATAAGAATCAATAACTCGTTCAAGAATGCAATTGAAAGCTTATTATTTTTACTTTTGATATATTTTCCTTAGCATTTCACTAGCAGCAGTTATATTAATTTTTTATTTTAGTACAGAGTTTCGATACTCAAAGACTGAACACACAAAATATATTTTATTTTTTATCATTTCTCAAATTATAAAATGATCAGAATAATCAGAATACAGGTAAGGTAGGTTGCATTTTTAAGTATGGCTTTCCATTAACTCGGACTCTGGAGCTCAACGGAACTAACGCCGACCCCCGTCTATCATATTTTTCTCCATACAATCGGAATAGAATGACTATTCTTCTGAAATCGCAGTCCACATGCTAATGGAGGAGTCAGAAATAGCTCGCCTTTAGGCTCTATGGGGCAGGAAGGGCTTATGTTTTGGTGTGGAAGAGCTAAAGGATGATAGAGAAGCGGGCACGGCAACCAACTTTACTGAATTCTACCATTGTTTCATCACAATTAGTTTCCCGGATCCTGCGGAGTACCCTTTACAGCACCATTCTTCGCAGTTGTCTTTAAATTCCGGCCTTTCTGTGGTAAGTTTAGTTATTGTACAAGTCATGCCTTACTCGATCTTTCATTAAGTGGGTGAACTTTGAACCTTCGAGTCGTATATTTCAAACTCATTTCTTCAAACCTTAACTATTTTTCAAAGAAAAGAAAAGCAAAAATCATTTACAAGTCAATTTAAATTTCAATTTATTTCAACAAAAATTTCAATCAAAGAAAGAATAAAAGAAAGAGATGAATTCACATTCATATAAATTCAAAAATAAAAATAAAGCAAGATCTCTCGCATACCTGGCCAGTTACAGCAAGATCCCTCGCAGATCCAACCAGTTGAGGCAAGATCCCTCGCAGATCCAACCAGTTGAGGCAAGATCACTCTCAGACCCGACCAGTTGCATCAAGATCGCTCGCAAACACGGCCAGTTAGAGCAAGACACGAATTGCAGGATATCTACACTGCAAATAGGTGAAACCTAACAATTTCCGAGCATCTACTCTAGGTGTGCACTAAACGGCCTTAGTTTCCAGGAGATTTACTTTTACGATATTAGGAAAGCATGATTCTTAAGGATCTCTGGAACAGGTAGTGTTGATTCAAATCTTTTATTGAGTTACCTAGTCAACGCATTATATTGAACTTGACTGAAACGGAAAATTTTTATGGTTTTGAAGTGATTTATGGCCAATTGTGTAACTTATCAAACGTCAGGATTGTCTCTGTTAATTCAGCAATAAGACTGGCTCTGTACGCCTCCCTCTTAATCCACTAACGCCTAAATGGCAAATTTTTCTTCTCAACTTTCGACGCTATAATTTTCAATGTAAACATCCTGGGAAAAATTCAAAATACAGTGTTTCAGATAGTATAAGGTCTCATCTTTCAAATTCTGGTACCAGAATTGACCTAAACGTCAAATTAAAAAAGTTATAGCTTATTATTCGGGAAAAATACGTGATTTTTTAAATTTTTTTTCGAAAATTCGATAATTTGAATTTGAAAAAGCTTTATTGGGTGCTTATTATTTAGATCAAAGGGGATCGGAACATCTCCTTGGAACCTAGTCAGAAATGACAGAAAACTAGATATTATAAATATAATAGAATTACCTCTACTTCAAAGGTTCGCCCAGGAATGGTGAATATCGGAGCTTCAAAGAAGTACTGGGAAAATTTTACTGCATCTAAAGTTGCACTTGTTACAATCAGCTTAAGATCTGGTCTTCTTCCTACAGCTTGCTTTAATAGTCCAAATAATACATCTGTATGTATAGTACGCTCATGGGCTTCATCAAGCATAATAACAGAATAAGTTTTTAGGTCAAGGTCCATTAAGCATTCCCTTAATAGCATACCATCTGTCATATACCTGTAAATAATTCATTTTATTAAATATATCTAAAGTGACATATCCAAAAAGAGATGTTAAAAATATGTCTATTGCTAGAAAAAATAGATTCATTCATATAAGAACAAATTAAAATTTATTTTTAAAAAAGCATTTAAAATTATAAAAAAACTAAAATCTTTCAAAAGCAAACATAGGGGGAGGAGGGGGGGCGTGTTGGCACTGCAACCTGACAATTCGTCACGTCAAGTGGAAAAAATTCAGATTTTAAGGTACCAAAACCATTTTACACCAAAAATTTTCAGTAATTTCGATGAATTTTTTTAGCAATTACCCTTATTGAATTTCGAAAAAGACTATGCATAGTATTTTTTAAAAAAAAGTTCCCTAAAATATTTTAAATCTCAGTAAAAATGTGATTTATGACCAAAATGTATCATGTTATTACCAAGTATCGGATTACTGCTTCATCAAAACGCTTTAAAATGTATCAGAACGTTTATAGAAGAAACCCTAAATTAATAAACTCTCAGCACAAAACTCAACAAAAAATCATAAGCTCTAGCTCTATGAACCCTTAAACACTAAAGTCATAGGAACTAAACAGATAAGCCACAAACCTACAAACCCTAATGATCGAATGATCCGTAAACCCTAAAAACATAACCTTTAAAGCAAAATCCCCAATCGCATAAGCCTTCATCTAAAAGAATAAAATGCATTAGCTCTGGATCCATAAACGTATAAACCTAACCCCATGTTTCTAATCCCATAAGCTCGACAATCCTAATCTCATAAACACCAAATCCAAAAGCTCTAAGCCCATAATTTCTAAACAGTTATGCTCCAAGTCAATAACCATAAACTCCATTCCCATAAAATTAAACTTTAAAAGCTTCAAATTATTAACTCTAAACTAAAAGCTATAAACCTTGAACACTTAATCCATAAATCCTAAACTCAATTACCTTGTGCCGATAAACTTTAAACCAATAAATCTAAACCCATAAATCTTGACTTAATAACTCAATAAATCTGAATAAATAATCTATTAAGTCATAAACCCTACATCTATAAAGTTTAATCCTATAACCCTCATCCCAAAAACAATATTCATATAGACTCATAGCCCTGTAACAGATAAACCCATAAACCTCTTATCTGTAAGTTCTAAATCCTTTAATTATAAACCTTTGAGATCTAAGCTCATGAACCCTCGAATCAATAACCTTATATCCGAAAATTATCCTTTCCAGGGCCGGCATGGCCACTTGGGGAGGGGGTGATTCACCTGTGCACATTGGGTCTACTAATAAATGAATTAGCCATAATAAACTCATAAATCCCTAAGCCATAAGTCATAAACTCAAATTATAAATCCATATAATATTAATATCAATAAAGCAATAACCTCTAGACTCTAAATACATAAATTCTATTCGAATAAACGGTTAACTAATAAGCCCTAAACACAGTAACCCATAAGTCCAAAATTTATTTATCTTAAATATGAACCATTAATTCAAGGTTGGAAACGATCTTTCCGAACTAGTAAAATAAACTTTTAAATAAGTGACCCATGTTTCGGACGTTTTATTTATACGTAACTTTTCAGGACTATTGGATACAAGTTCACAAAAGGATTTTTTTTATTTAATATTTCGTTGCACATAATACTTGCACATACAACCCAAATAATACCTTTGAAACTCTCTGATATATAATTTCGATAAGGGGTCGTCCATTACTTACGTTAGACAATTTTTAGCTTTTTTGACCCTCCCCCCCTCACGTTCAGCCTCTCTGTAAGATTCCGAAGACTCACCACCCCTCTTCTTACGTAATATTTTACACTTAACCACCCCCCCCCTCCCCTATAAAAATGATGATATTTTGTGAAGTCGTTTAAAATTATTTTATTTTTCAATACTATAAACAACGTACATTAAGATCTAAATAAATATTTATAAGAAAGTAAACGTAAGTAATAAAAATGTTTACAAAGGAATGAATTATGTATTTAATTAAAATATAAGTTATTCGTTTGTAAATGGATTTGTCAGGCATTCATCAACAGAATGAATCACGGGTAAATGCGATTCTACTTCAATTTTTGAACTGAATTCATTTTCTGCAAATGCAGCATTCTTAAAATTTTCTTGAATATCTTCTGTGTCAATCAATTCTGTACTTTCTGTACTTGTCATTTATATTGCATAGAATCTCATTTTTCCTTTGCGCTAAAATAGATACTAACTTCCTATTCTTCCTGTACCAACGAATTGAATGTTTTAATTCATGTATATGTGTAGTAGTAGTTTTTTTCAAAGCAAAGTACAGTTTACAAGTTTTACAACATCGATCTTTTAATTGTGATTGCACACTTGGACAATAAAAATCGTATGGTACATATGCAAACGATTCACAAGGTATGGTTGTTCTAAGTGCAAGCCTTTGCTTGCTGCTTTAATATTACCATTTGTATTATAAAATATGTGTCAAGATGTAGGGAAAAATCCTTCCGGTAAAACGGAGTATAGATCACTTCTTAACGAGCAACAACAATCAACGTTTTTACATTTAGCAATCTGAAAAATATTGACTTTTTTATTATACGCTGTAAAAGATCCAATGTCAGTTATACACAAGTTTAAAAAAAATGAATCGACCAAATTCACACAAAAATTTTACACATTGTATTGTTCAATTTACTCGTTTTTATGTAATGTAAATTTCCCCTATGGCCCAAGTCAAAATTTTGTGTAAAATTTGTGTAATATTTATACAAAAATTTTAACGCACGATCCAATTTTGATACAATTTTCTTTTTTAATATGTATATTAGACAATAAAAGTTTAATATAAAACTCATTTATAATTGTTATAACAATCATTTCCTATAAAAATTATTGCGATTCTCTTACGTGCGTTGAATACCAATTGTGATCGACATCGGGTAACTTAATAGTTTCGTTTTCAGGATTTTTATACTCTGCTTGTACAGGATAAACATCAATAATAATAATTAATGACTGTCACACGATGCCATGGATGCGATATGAGAAATGAAGCAAATAAAATTTGTAATTACATTTTCTATGCTTCAAAAAGTTGATGTAAATATAAAGAACACCTTATTTATAATACGTTTTATACTTTTAAATGCCGATAATACGAAAATTTCCGAATTGAGTGATTTCAGAATCAACGAAATACCGCGGTCAGTTATTTCTATTCAAAATAAACAGTACAACGTAATAAACGGCATATTTCATCACTGCGAAACTATTAATAGTGGGCATTATACTAATATGTTACGTCAAAATAACCAATTGTTTCGGGTAATTGATTTAAATTTCCAAAAAAAATCATGGCCTAGAGGCACTAAAGATGTTTACATTCTTTTATTAGAACAAATATAATTTTATATTTCTTTACTATTACAACAATGTATTAATTTGCATTCTTCATTGCAGTAAAACATACTTTCCTATATTATTTTATTTATTTCAATGGCATTAGACCAATTCAGTATATCTGTGAAAAGTCTATGAAATAGCTAAAAAAAGTTTGCAAAAGTATAATATATATAGACAAGTTTACTTTTATTTTATTGTTATTATCCAACAGTATAAGGATAACTCTTACTTTGACAATGAAATATTTACACTTAGAAGAATATTTATTGTATTATTGAATTTACCAATCTAGACCAAACACTTCACTTATTAGTTAATATTTCAATTGCACTAGACTCATCATTATGTATTAGCTCTTAAACTGTAGGCTCTAAAAAAGTTGAGAATTCTTCAAAAAAAACTTTTACAATAATGTAGACAAGTATACTTTTGTGTATAAAGTTAAACTGTATTTATAAAATAAAACGTTAGTCTTTAAAAAAGTTGTGGAATCTCCTTAAAAAAAAACTTTAAAAAAATTAAAATGCAGACAAGTATGCTTATATATAAAATCAATAATAATTGAAGAAACAATATTGTAATGTTTTTTAATTAAGTTAAAAAAAAATACTATATATTTAAAAAAATTAAGAATACTATTATAATTGATCAATTTTAATATCACACAATTCTATTGCATTGATGAACTTACAAATTTCTAATGCAATCAATAGAAAGTTGTGAAATCATGTGATAAATAGCCAAGTAACTCTATTTTTTAATTCGCAAAAACACAATATAAATTTTAATTTTTCGTTGATTATATAATTTTATTAATGCAAATGCTAAGGTTCGTATTAATTTATAGAGCTCATCGATTACATCAGCATTAATC
>UELU01136802.1:0-13957 GCA_900490025.1 Megastigmus dorsalis | reverse complement strand
GCCCTACGAAATGTCCTACCGGACTATACGGGCCACCTTAGGGTATCAGTCACCCGACCAGATATGCGGGGGCAGCGGGTAGCAGTGGTGTCGGTCGATGAATCGGCCGCCGCGGCTCTGCTCAAGTCCGATCGCATCAGGGTCGGGTCGGTCAACTGTAGGATCCGTCGAAGAGTGGAAGTGCCCAGGTGCTATAAATGTCTGGGCTGCGGCCACGAGAGCTGGGCCTGCAAGGGACCAGACCGGAGTAAACTCTGCTTCCGGTGTGGAGCGGAGGGCTATGTGGGTAAGAGCTGCAAGTCCAATCCCGATCGTTTCCTGTCTGCTAATGCCGAGGGAGATATCGAGGTACGGAAACATATCGCGGGATCGGGTGCATGCGGAGCCTTCCGCGCTGCCCCTGCATAGAACAAGAGAAAATGGCCCTAGTCCTCCAGGGAAATTTGCACAGGAGCAGGACGGCACAAAACCTCCTTGCCCAGATCTGTTCCGAGAAAAACGCTGAGATTATTCTCATCAGCGAACAGTACCGGAACGGATCGGGGCCGGGATGGTATACCGATGGGCTTGACACTGCTGCCATATGGATACCGGACCCGCGTAGTTTTCACGTCGCGGATCACGGATCTGGCCACGGCTTCGTTTGGGTGAGGCACGCATCATGAAGGATTCACATACAAATACAGATGCGTTAGATGTTGTAAGTCAACAGTCCTTAGCGCACCTAATATTATTATAAGCATGAACAGCGACCACACTGAATAATCATCAGTTGAAAAAACTCATTCAATACCAAAGATATATCAGAATAAATTAATAGAAGATGTACAGCAATAAAGTGATAATACACTGGAAATTGCAGATGATGTTATTCAGAACTGCTTTATATAAACGTTTCAAGGCTATTATATAATAAATAAGGATAACTCTTGCTTTGACACTGAAATATTTAAACTTAGAAGAATATTTATTGTGTTATTGAATTTACAAATGTAGACCAAACACTTCACTTATTAGTTAATATTTCAATTGCACTAGACTGATAATTCTGTGTTAGCTCTTAAACTGTAGGCTCTAAAATCTAAAAAAAAATCGTAATGTTTAGAGTAAGAACGTTACTTGAAGCGATCAAAGGAAAAATTGGATAATTACTGAATATTGGTGTTCCGGCAGGGGTTGGTTTCCCAGAATTCATGCGAGAAAGACGGGTATTCTCGTCGTATGGTTAGTCTTTTTAAATGCTACTAGTTCATGGGGGTGCACATCGAGAATTGTGAGTTATAAAAACGTCAGAATTCAGCTGTTCGGGCGGTCAGTCGATGCTACAGCTACCATGAAAGGTGCACTGATCGCCTACTTCGCTCCAAAAAATATACTGTTAGGACTCGCAATTTTCACGGAGGAACAGTACAATCAAGGGCTACGTTTAGATCCTTGAATTAGGAAGGAAGGTATCAGAATTTACATAGCTTAGTACTACCATTGTTGTGAGTATATACATGTGTATTTTCCAGTTAGTTCATCATATACCTTGGTTTGGAGGTGATGGTTCGGGTTATTCGAGAGCCGTGTTTCTTGCATGAATTCATAGGGGATCCGAGATAGAATTGAAATACCAGGGCTAGGTTGAGGTACGTTGGTATTGATTCATGGAAATTCAGTGGTTTTATGTTAAAATTTTATGAAAGAACATTCATTGACTATATCTTAAAAGTAGTTACATGTTGTTTGTGGTTTTGATATTGGTTTTCATAAACCTAGTATTACAATTAAATTTTCTTTACATGACTATTTTAATGCTAGAGAGTTGGTTATATTTTGTTAGTATTGGTTTTTGTTTGTTTGGTGGTTTGGGTCTGTAGATTCCATAGGTCGGCGGTTACTTTCTATGGTGTTGGTGTCGTGGTTGTGATGCCCCATGAGAAGTATTCGGGGTCCTGTGCTAGTGGTTCGAGTACTACATCCACTCCGAACTCTCCCTCCAGTGATGGTGAAGTTAGCGGAGTGAGCTCCTCTTCGCTGGTGGTAGGTGGTTGTTGGTGTGTCGTCGGGAGTTGGTATCGACAGATTTCACAGACACAGATAAACGCGGTGTGACCGCCCTTCGCCCAGATTGGTCTAATGTATTCGACCAATCCGAAGTTGGTCTTGCTGGGCGTAATGAGTACATGGATCCTCCGTGCGGCCTCGTCCTCCATGATCCGCGTATTCGGTGGCGTACGTTTAGGACGTGCTTGGTTGGGGTGCAGCCGTCATACTGGTTTCCGGCGGTGGTTGGTGTGTAGTCGTCATACGGGGTTCCGGTGGTAATGGTGTCATTGTCGCTGTCTTCTTGTGGGTCCTCAGGTGGTTAATGAGTTAGTCTATGTGTTTTGCGTCTGTCTTAATTTTTACAACAGAGACTGGCTCTGTGTTTTGCTTAACCCATTAACTACCGAGAATCGTATTTTTTTTCATCATGTTTAAGGCAAATTCTCATCATTAAAAAACGAGAATTTTTAAATGAAAAATATGGTCTTCCGTACTATGCAGTATGCTCTTTCAGAATCTGGGGTTGAAATTTCGATTTTTCCACTAAAAAAAAATATGGCCGCTTTTAAGCAAAAAAAAACACGAAAAATCGAAGACATTTTTATTCAAGATTTTTTTTCTCATAGAAAACGCCGAATGGCTCCCTCTGCCTTTTTAACCATGAGTGCACTAAATAGTTGTAGTTTAACGACGAATTTTTTAAATTTGTAACAATTAATATTTTCACCCCCGAAATGGCGTTTTTCACCCCTTGAGCGGCGAGCAAAATTTCACTTTTCGCATAAAATAGAAAAAAAAATCGGATCTTCACGACAATTGGTATCCCGGGGTTTTTTAGGTCGCTGATTACGATTCTGCCCTCAAAATTTGAAAATTCAAGATGGCGGATCCAATATGGCCGACCGAAAATCCGAAAACTTATTTAAATCGGGTGACATTAGGCACTCGCGGGTTGGGTTTTCGAGGTCGCTGAATACGATTCCACCCTCAAAATTGAAAAAATCAAGATGGCGGATCCAATATGGCCGACCAAAAATCCGAAAACTTATTTGAATCGGGTGCAATTGGGCACTCAGGTGTTTTTGAGGTCGCTGATCTCGATTCTGCCCTCAAAATTCGAAAATTCACAATGGCGGAGCCAGCATGACGAATCAAAATCTACTTACTTCCGCGTTCACGTTGTTATTTTACTCTTAGCGCAACCCAAAGACAACGACGTGGACTTGATAAAATTGTGTCTCCTTTGGGGTGCTTGATTATAGTGAGTCCCCTTGCCTCTCACTATTTGGGGTGCTTGATTACAGTGAGTCCCCTTGCCTCTCACTATTTGGGGTGCTTATTTTTAGTGAGTCCCCTTGCCTCTCACTATTTGGGGTGCTTGTTTTTAATGAGTACCGTTGCCTCTCACTATTTAAGGTGCATGTTTATAGTGAGTCCCCTTGCCTCTCACAGCTAATTAGGTATTCTCGTGTTTCTTTTTCAAACACTGCTTGCAAAAATATAAATTACAATTTTCACAGAAAAACCTTGTTCTAATGGGACATTTGGAGCATCGTTTTTGTGTTTTCTGTGAAACAGATCTTTGTTTTTCCCGTTTTTGTTACCACGATGGATATTACTCTTAGCCATCGACATTGAAAATTCTTTAGTTCCAACTTTTTTCTTGTCTGCCCCAGCTGCGTTGAATATTACTACGGAATTTACTACGGCAGCCTGGATGAGCCTCATAAAAACTACCCATGTCCATTTTTCCGATCGAATACTCGGCAGCACGTTGTTACAGTATCCATGACGAATATGAACCCCACCCATGAATCGATTATAACGGTAGGATGCCTGGGGAACCGGTGTCTCGATCTTGGCTTTTTCAATCGAATTTTACCTCTTTAATGGCCGTAATGGGGTAACTCCTGCGGCTGTAGATAAAATCGAAACTAATTTTGAATCCATTACGATTATATAATTGATTCCACTGTTCTGCTCATGCTTCAGTGCATATGTTCCTCGTGAAGAGTTCTTATCGATAAAATTTTTTTCACGTACTCTATTCTCTCTGACAGTGCCATTGCATTTAAGTTTCAATTTTTTCAAATGTACAACGAGATCGAGGTTTGTGCAAAAGTTATCGAAATAAAGATGGTACTGAGTAAATTTTGCAGTAGCTGTCCTTTCAAAAAATGGTTTCAATAAATCGATTACCACGCGGGAACCTAATGCGCATTTGGTCAGTTTCTCTTTAACTGTAGAATTCTTTCCGCAATATATGTCGAGATTCAGCAAATACCCATCAGCAGTACAGAGGCCCCAAAATTTAATTCCAAAACGCACGGGTTTCCCACGTATGAATTGTTTCAATGAAGTTCTAGCATACGACTTAGCCATCATTTCGCCTACAGACAGAGCAATTCCCCAGATGCCAAACTTCAGAATATTTTGTCGAAATAGATTTATCAGTGATCAAACCCGTTACCCCTTATCGTTTTTGTCATTGTCTTTGGACTTCGAGTATTTCAATTTCGACTTGATTTGCTCGAATTTAGGACGCATCATTGCCAAAGACACTACTCCGCACGATAAAATATGATCGGTTGACCAATAATCTCTTTGAGACTTTCTTTTATTGAAAGAACTCATTATGATGATTCCGATAAACGTATTCAAATCGATGATTGATAAATCGAAACCATTTACCTTACAAGCATCGATGATGTATTCTTTCATTTCATTTGAGAAAAACGTCTCAAATAGTGCTACTGGCTCGCTTGTTCGAATTTTACGGTTTTCAGATGCAGACAATAGTATTCCATTTTCAATATTGTCGGAACACTTCTTTTCGCATTAAAATGAAGTAACAATATCTCTGATAATAACATTATTTACAATATATACAAGTAACACTTAAAAATTTTAAAAATTAAAAGTTTGTAAATTAAAAGAAAAAGAGAATAGCATCGCAGTTTAGCTGATTATCAGTGTGAAGTTAAAAAATGATTAAAGAAAAAAAAATAAAAGTGAATGTTCTTGATGATTCTTGATGTTCTCGATGATTTGTTGCTGTCCGATAGTGGTGATGATGTTAGATTGGTGCCACCTCGAGGCCCCCGTTCAGGACTCTAGTCCTCCAGTCGGCTAGATCGCGCCGTAGCAGCTCCTCGAGAAGGTCAGCCCTGTACCTCATTGAATTTGATGGACTGAACGGTGGCGGTGGAAACTTGTTGAGGATATCAGAGGCCGTGATGGTGAAAGAGCGGCGCCACGCTTCAGTTCTTGGAGCTGCAAAGGAAAGAGCCCTAGGAGTAAGCCTAGAGGAGGAGCAAGCAAACACGTCAATGTTCATACGCTGGAACCTGACGGCAAGGTGTTCTGGGTTGCTATGCGCCAAGATGTTGAACGCCAATGAGCCTATGAAGAGCTCACGGCGTCTGGCAGCAGAGAGCCAGCCCAGGCTAATGCGGTGTGGGGTGACATGTCCGAAACGAGGGACATTACCACACACGAAGCGCACACACGCATTAAGTGCTCGCTGAATCCTGGTGTTGCGAGTTTTGTCTAAGTCGTTATAGACAACACAAGCGTAATCAAGATGGGGAAAAACCAAGCTCTCAACCAGGCTCTCTTTGAGTGAAAATGAAAGAGAATGGCGGTAGTGCCGTAGAGAGCGTAGGGTGCCGAAGACACGACCTACGATTTGGTGAACGTGGGGCGCCCAGTTGAGAGTGGGGGTAATGAGGACACCAAGATTCTTTATGAGGGTAGCGTATAGAAAAGGAACCCCGAGAATTTGAACTTTGGGAATGCTCTCAAGGTCAATGCGAGAGATAAAGGCCTCGCTACCCAAGAGCATTACCTTGGTTTTCCCGAGGTTCAGAGAAAGGCCGTTTTCAGCAGCCCAGGAAGTGACAGCTTCAGCGTCACGCGTGATCGATGCGATACCCTCGCGCAGGCTGGATGGTGGGAAGGAGTGGTAAATTTGGGTGTCATCAGCGAAGATCATGTGACGTGAAATGCTTAACACCGAAGGCAGGTCGTTTATGAAGACTATGAAAAGAAGGGGGCCGAGAACGCTTCCCTGGGGCACGCCAGCCATGACTTTAAGCCATTCGGATGTTGAGCCACTCGCATCGACCACCGCCTGGAGCCTGTCGTGTAAATACGCGTAAAACCATGCTAGGGCCGCATCGGAGCACATCATGCGCTTCAGCTTTTGCAGGAGAAGGGCGTGGGGGACCATGTCGAACGCTTTGGAAAAATCGAACAAAACTAGCGCCGTAATCATGCGCCTATCGATTGCTCTCCTAACGTCGTCAAGGAACCCAAGAAGTGCAGTCTGGGTGCTGTGTCCACGGCGAAAACCTGCCTGTCGAGAATCGAGGAGGCCGGACGATTCGAGGTACCGAGAGAGTTGTTTGTGTGCAACGCGTTCGAGGGCCTTTGAAATTTCGCAGAGAAGTGCAATAGGACGAGTGTCTGACATGGATGTCATTGTTGCCTTTTTTTCCAGTGGTGAGAGAAAGGCTCTCCTCCAGAGCTCCGGAAAAGAGGCAGAGCTCAGCGAGAGGTTGAACATATCGGTGATTGGGGCAGCGAGAGTGGGCGTAGCGAGCTTTAGCATGGACGAGGAGATACCGTCTGGACCCGTACTGCAGGAGGAGGAGCTATTTATGGCCTGTAAGACCTCTCGAGTTGACACTGGGATGAAATGGAAGCGAACACTCACATCGGCAGGCACCTCGTCGCTGGCAGGCGAGAGCAGGCTTTGGAGGGGTTCGAGAGAGCTGGGAGGCAGATGCGCTGTGACACTGACATAGTGCTTATTGAGGTCCGAGCATGAAAAGTAATTTAGTGGTGTCACGCGCGGTGCACACGTGTAGCGTATACTATTTTTCCTAAAAAGTGTCCTGTTTGTTTGTGCCCTATTAAAAATTCCACCTCGAATTCCAGGTAAATCCAGGTGGATATCCAGGTCCTTGATATCTACCTGGATTCAACTGGAATTTCAGCTGGAAATCCAGGTTGATATTTTAAACGCGGTGCATGCGTAAGCGTGTGTGTGACTGTGTATTGCTTTAATATTTCGCGTTACAGGCGCTCATTTCATCGTGTGAAATATTATTTCATATTTGAATGACAGTTTCTGAAAAACCATCTAAAGTGCCGGTTGCTTTGTCAAGGTTCTCAGTCTCTTTTCCATTATATTCCACACATGTTTAATTTGATTCCAATCAGGACTCTGGAGCGAGCGGGGGAGTACTGAGATTACATTGCCTCTCAAAACGTGTCTATTAGGTTTGCTCACACTGAAACAACATACACTCTATGTAACCTATTGCTCCCATGATGCCAAACCCGAGTACGATCATCGTTGCCGAACAGAGAAAACCGCGATTCATTCGTAAACAAAACTCTTTTCTATTGCTGTATTGTCCAGTTAACGTGATTTCTTGCCTATTGCAATCGATTTCAACAATGAATCACATTGAGCATTGGCACACCAACACGAACTCGAGACCTAAGACCCACCTTGTGTAAACAATTCCATACCATATTTGCGGTCTACCAGGCACTGGATGTGGCTGTAAAGAACCCATTGCCTGATGATAAGACCAAATACGTGAGACAACAAATTTATTGATTCCCAATCTCCCAGCCCCATACCGTTGATGGAAACCATCACGCACGAGCGCAATAATTCGCGCACGCTGAGCTTCCAACAATGAACGTCTTTGTTCGTTTAAAAAATTAAAAATTCCAAAAATCAAAATTTTAAAACATTTAAAAGTTTCAAGGGCCATCGGAAGAGATAACAAATTTTAGCACTAGTTTTTCGAACAGTTCGCAATTTCTCTTAATTTTTTTAGACTGCTCATATAATTAAAAAGCATTGAAAATAGTGAAAGTAAAATGTTAAAAATGTCTTGGTATATACAGGGTGTCCCAAAAGTTTGGACACACCTGAAAAACTCGGAAACTAGTGACGCTAGAAAAAACTTTAAATACAAAAGTTTCCGCAAATCAAACGGCGCATCCGATCGTGACCATGAATTTGACCTTGGGTTGGGTTTGGCCTTCAGGGTCATTTGAAGGTCAAGTCAAATTTTATCAATGGGAACCCCCCTTTTTATTACAGAAATGGAAAGCGGGAAAAATTTCCTATTCAAAGGTATAAATAACATAGGGGGTCAAATGTAATCCAAATGTCATTTGAAGGTCAGATCTTTGAATAAGCTGAAATTGGTGTTCAGCAGCCCATAACTCGAAAACTAGGGGTATTAGAAAAAAAACTTTGAATACAAAAGCTTCCGCAAATAAAACGGCGCATCCAATGGTGACCTTGAACTTAACCTTGGGTTGGGTTTGACCTTTAGGATCATTTGAAGGTCAAGTCGAGTTTTTTGAACGAGAACCATACTTCTTCATTCCAGAAAACTTGTCCAAAGGTCATTTACAAATTTTACAAATCTGATCTCAGATTCGCACTCAGGAAGGTTTTTAGCCGAATTCACAATTTTTAAGAGAAAAACCCTCCCATATACACACCTGAACTAATCACGGGACAAAGAGGTCAATTTTTGTGAATATTCAGGTATGCATTCAAAAGATAATTATCGATTTTGATGTGCTTTGTTGTTTTCATTCTGAATTAGTTCTATCAACGCACTGATTCTTTTCGTTTATTCCTAGTTTCGTTTTCTGTATTTGAGAATAAATCGTCTCACAGAACGTGAACGAATAAGCATCCTCATTATGCGAGGATGGGATAATATGGTTAGGTCATATCGGCGAGTTGCGGATCTGTTTAACGCACAATTCCGGTTACCGTTGCAACCAAGAGTTTCGAAAAAGACAGTGGGAAAAACTGTTTCTCTTTTTGAGCAAACTGGTAGAGTTAAAGATCGACCCAAAACTGGAAGACCGAAGACAGTGACTGATCATGAAACCTCTTTGAATGTGGCATTATCTTTCGTTGAAAATCCTGGAACCTCCGTTAGACAAGTATCTGCTGAAACTGGTGTTTGTAAAACTTCTGTTCACAGAATAATGAAACTCGAGAAGTTTCATCCATATAAAGTGAAATTGGTACAGGAGTTGAACGAGGATGATTTCGATCAAAGACTGGAATTTGCCGAATTAATGATGAACCTTATTGATGCTAGACCAAATTTTTTAAACGAAATAGTTTTTTCCAATGAATCTACTTTCCAGTTGAATGGTAACGTTAATCGACACAATTGTCGGTTCTGGGCATCGGAGAATCCTGACTGGTGTTTGGAATCAGATACACAACACTCACAGAAACTCAACGTTTGGGCAGGCATAATAAATGATAGAATAGTAGGACCATTTTTCATAGAAGGCAATTTAAACGTAGAAAAGTTTGAAGACATGTTGAGGAATCAAATCGTGCCTGCGATAAATGATATTGTCGGTGACAACTTTAACATTACTTACGTTCAACAAGATGTAGCACCCACGCATTACGCTAGAAATGTACGTAATTATTTAAATGAAATATTTCCAGGACGAGTGATAGGCCGCAGTGGAACCATTGACTGGCCACCTCGTTTACCTGACATGACGCCATTAGATTACTTTTTATGGGGTTACGTTAAAAGCAAAGTTTATGCTACAAAACCTGCGAATTTGGAAGAGTTGGCTCAACGTATTATTGAAGTAATTCAGGCGATCCCAAATGATATGATCCAAAAGGCAGTTTCAGCATTTTATAATCGTATGGGGTATTGTCAACTGAATAATGGAGGACATTTCGAACATGAACGTTAACTTTTAGAAGTCACGATTTCTAAAAGATGCTAGTTGGACTTTACCAGTCGGACACCAGCGTGTCTTGCCTTCATTGGCTAGACACCATCGTGTCTTGCCTTCACTGGCTGGACACCAGCGTGTCTTGCCTTCACTGACTGGACACCAGCGTATCTTGTCTTCACTGGCTGGATATCACTGTGTCTTGCCTTCGCTGGCTAGACACCAGCGTGTCTTGCCTTCACTGGCTGCACTGTGAAATTGAAAATGTCAGTTTCAAACGGATCGAAACCCAAATCTATGGCCAAATCTTTGAAGGTCAAATACATAGTCGACGTCAAATGCACCATTTTATTTTCAGAAACTTCGACAGAAAAACTTATGACAGTTTTACACCAATTTTAGCTTATTTAGCCCTACGATATTTATACCGTTGAATAGAAAATTTTTCCCGCTTTCAATTTCTGTAGTAAAGAAGGGGGTTCCCATTTAAAAAACTTGACTTGACCTTCAAATGACCCTGAAAGTCAAACCCAAGGTCAAACTCAAGGGCACCATCGGATACACCATTTGATTTGCGGAAACTTTTGTATTTAAAGTTTTTTTCTAGCGCCACTAGTTTCCGAGATTTTCAGGTGTATCCATACTTTTGGGACACCCTGTATAGAATTAGTGTAGGATGTGACGTCAAATTAAGATATAAATAGTTTTTACTTATATAGTCTTTGCTATAGTGCTAAAATTAAGACGTAGCAACGTTTATATTTCTTAATACATGGGTGACCCGCATTATCCAGTGATCACTATTACGCGGCTCTACCATAATGCTCACAGTTTTGATTGCAGTTTGTAGATTGTAGCAAAGTGGCTCATTCATACATATCGTGATTTGACGTAATACATGCAATGGAATGTCTTTTGTTCAGAGGAGCACTTCTAGAAATGATTATTATTGTATTCATTCCTCTTTTCCTAAAGTACCGTATTTACACTAAATGAGTCTACTCTCATCAATAGATATAAAACATCCGTTTCTAGTTGTTTTTTAGTTTCGGTAATAGATTGAACTGACATCTTTCGGAATGTCATTTAATCATTAATTGTTAGATGCACTTTTTATTATTTAGTTAATTAATTAAGTAGTTAATTTTAAACTGGCTATTATTTTCAACTTTACCTGTGTTTAGGGGACCCTTGTGGCTTCCTAATTTTAATGCTCCAGTTTTAGTATCTACTTGTCTCAGAATCGTGCCTTCTCCAAAGAAAAGTGGTTTTTTCGCATCGACAACAATAGTATCAAAGTAGCTTTTCCAGTTCTTATGAAACCCTCTACCCTGAAACAAATTAATTCAGAATTATCTTAGAAAATTTTTAAACGAATAATGTAATATACTTATAATTTGTTAGTTTATTTAAGGAGCTTATAATAAGATTCTATGAAATTGGAAGCTGTAAGTCTAAATTTTGCCATCATAATAGGTGAGATGGGACTGCTGCTGGTAAGCGTAACCATCAAGGAAGAAGAACGAACCGCCTCTGATTTCATTAAAGCAGAGAGGTTGTAATATTAAAATGTAGGTTTAGTTTAATGTTGGAAGGACAGTATCAAGCATGGCGAGTGCATAAATCTCGAGTACAATATTAGAAGCAGAGCAATCTACTGCGCTCGTGATTATGAGAGCACCGCTCACTACACAACGTCGAACAGCCAATCGCAATATTTTTCTGTGATTTATGTAATTTTTTATGCCTTCGACAGCGTGAGCATTAGTATGAATCTGTGAGACATTATCTTTTAATTCGTCTGTTGGTATACCTGGGGAAGTAAGATCAGAAACATTTAGCCAATTAGATAATAAATTTAGACGTTCCTGCAAAAGATCAAGTCTATGCAACAATGCAGCATTATTGTCGGTCTGAAGAGGTTTTACGAGTGAAAATGATTTATTTTTCTATTTATGCACATGGTCTACGATCGTAGTATCACTCAAAGAAATAAATGGAAAAGCCTCACTATTACTACTACTTACTATTATTAGTAGTACCAATTACTAAGCTGCTCGTGTTAATATTACAATTATTTTGGTTAAATTTGGCCAAAAGGCTTGGTGTAGACGTTTCTGTAGACGTTGCCGAGAACGCAAGAATTTGGTGCCTACTTTTAACAAGCGTATCATCGCAGAGATAGTCAGACAAAGACAGAGAGAGAGGGAGAGGGAGATGGAGAGGGAGAGGTAGAGAGAGAGGGAGAGATAGATAGATATTTGTTTATTTGCATATAAATACAAAATAGATTGTTACAATGTACATATGGTTGTATATAGTATATAAAAGACAGTCTTCATTTTTTCGCTAATCTATATAAATATTGCACTTACAAGGAAAGTATCCTAACCCGACCTCACCGATTTCAATATTCTTTTGATATGTTGTAGTTCATAAAAAAATAAGTAACACGTGTTTTTTTTTATCGGCGGAAAAACACTTTGAGGGGGTGAAATCCGCCATCGAAATCCACCCCCAAAAATGGATTTTGCAATCAAACCAATTTCATTTCACTTCTCATATAAATACAGAACTAGCGCATGCAGTTCCGACCATAAGGGCTGCAACCCAACCCTTATTTTTTTTATTGAAAATTCTACCCTTCTTGTGACTATTTTTACGAAAAAAAAATTAAAAAGAGCAAAAAAAAGTAGAGAAAAATATTATCGAAGATTGAATACAAAAATGAAGTTGACCTGTTCGAGATTATTTTTCAAACCTCCCTCAAAATGGAAAAACCACCCCCAAAAAATGTTTTTCGATATACTACAAGTTCTATGGATAATTTACTATGAATTACATTGCGCATTACTTCTAATGCAAAAATACAACTTACATATGTAGTTCCGACCATGAGGGTTGCAACCCTTCTTATTTTAAATTGAAATTTCTACCGTTTTGTTAATTTTTTTATAAAAAAAGATTTAAAATGAGCCAAGAAAAATTGCAAAAAATATTATCGAGGATTAAATACAAAAATAAAGGTAACCTGTTCGAAATTATTCTTCAATCCACTTTCACAATGGAAAAGCCACCCCCTAAAAATCGAACTGAATTGTAAAATATTGCACTTATAAAAACCCTCTGTGGCTGTTGATCTCGGGAAAGATTTACGTGTATCAAAATAGAGTTAATTCTTAATATAGTTGATTTGATGTTTCGTAAAATAAAGTCAAAAAAATTTGTAAAATGTCTGGTATAGAATTTTCAAATGCATATAAATGGTAACGTGCTTCTTATATACGACATTATAATACATCCTGCTTCCAATTAAAAAAACTCAAGAAAATTAGAACTTATTTATTGTATACCCACATAGCATGAAAGCTTCCCAGCGAAAGTTTCAAGGAATATTACACTGGAAGTATCCCGTAACCTTTCTGCAATGTAAATAAAGGTTTCAGTAAGCTTACATTCCATGCTTTCTGGTAAGCTTCCCGTAAGCTTTACGGAATATAGCGCGTAAGTTTCCAGATGGAAGATCGCGAAACTTTCCATGAAACATTGCAAAAAGCTTGCGGGAACCTTACATGAAATGTTTCTAAAAGTCATACTGCAATGTTTCATGAAAGCAATTAAGAAATGTTGCAGTAAGCTTTCTGTAAGCTTGAACACTTAAATCAAATTTCAAGCTAACGCGAAGCTTCTATAATAGCTTTCAGAATCCTTCCAGAAAAATATTCCATGAAATATTACCACAATCTTTCACGGAAGTTTACTTCAAGCATTATTTGAAAATTTCTGAAATATATTTCAAAACGCTTACCTTAAGTTGAACTGATATCTTTCGACAACCTTCCAATGCAAGCATTTACGTAAGCTTCCCGTAAGCTTTAGAAACTATAGTAAGTAAGATTCCAAATATGCGAACGGGAAACTTTCCATGAAACCTTGCAGAAAGCTAGCGAAAACCTTACATAAAAGGTTTCTAAAAGTCATACTGCAATCTTTCATGAAAGTAATTAAGAAAGGTTGCAGTAAGCTTTTTGAAAGTTTGAACGTTCGTAATATTACTCCCCAATAAGCTTCCCAGCGAAAGTTTCATGAAATATTACATTGGAAGGATCCCTTCACCTTTTCGCAAGGAAAAGAAAACTTTCTGTAAGCTTGCATTGCAAGC